>JAPYZM010001434.1:0-19509 GCA_030522845.1 Psyttalia concolor
ATTGTTAAATTCGGTGAACTTCCAGAATTTTGAGCTGAATAAAAACAAAAAATCCAGAAGAGTGTGAATATTTATTAAAATATTAATTTTCTTCGCTGAATACTTTTGTCCGATTTTTATGGGTCTCTATTAATTTTCAGGAGCCAATGAATTTGGAAATTCCAGTTCTCTTTGATTTTTCAAACGAAATTGTGAACTCTCAGCGACAAAATTCCGTGAAATTTAATTTTTATCCGTCTCTTCAAGTGTTACTTATATTTATTTAATTTCAAATAATAAAAATAAGCTATTGCCATTAATATAAAGAGGAGTTTGTTAACCTCCAACCGAAATACTCTTGAAATCGCGAGAGGCGTAATAAAAATTATCAAATAATTAATCCATCTCTATAAAATTGAATGTCTCGTTGTTAATCGAGCATCTCAGGCGGCAGATGAAAGCGATTTTTTTCATCGAACCGCGAGGCGTCGTGATTCTGAAACGCCCAGGGCGATTACCATCGCCCTCTAGCTCCCGCACATCCACCTCGAAAATATTGTTTCTGTCGGCATAATGGCCGTACCAACGCAAATTAGTTTACCAATTAAGAATACGCCGGCACTGAAATGTAGGAAGCCTCAGAGATGACCCGTATCAAAGACGATCTTTATCCTCAACTCTACGCTTTCTTTCTCTCCACCCATTCGCTCCCTCGATCCCTCCTGACTCCGAGGTCGTATCTTCATGGAAAAAAGAGAGCTCGCAGTAACGTCTGAGAAATGGAAATAAAGATCCTTTATCTTTGGGCTCCTGTGCGGCGTTCCATTGGGCTTTCTCGTTCCGTTTTTTTTTCTTTTTATTCTCTTTTCACTCCGAGTGCAATGACTGCTGGGGAGGACCCAGGGGGCGTCATTCTGTCTTTTGTAATCTGAGTGGAGCAGTAAAAATTTCAAAATGTGCGAATACAAAATTTCCGGGAATTGTTCTCTCTCTTTATTCTATCATTGACGGCGAATCAGTTTTTTTTAATAGTCGGAAAATATTATTACCCAAAATTATGTATCCTAAAAGTCTAAAGCTCTTGAATGACGTCACAGCTTGAGCTGAAGAAATTAAATTAGTTAGGTCAAGAGAGATTGAGTCAATTAAAAAAAAAATTGTTTCCCGGATTTTTTTCCCCCGGAAAAAAGCTCGAGATTAAATTTCTCTTAGGGATTACTAATGTCAATTGAATTTAATGTAAAAGGAGCATTTTCGAGGAATAAATATTTCCGGCAAATATTCGATTGAGTTTTTTTGTATTTTTTAAAATTCAGAAATTATAAACAGAAAATTTTCAAGAAAAAAAAATCGTCTGAAATATTCCCCCTCGTTCCCCCGAACGGTAAATTATCTCTGAAAAGTAACGGTACGACTCTCGTCTTGTGTCTGGATTCGCGTTTTGTTTTTAATCGCGCGATTATAATTCGCCAGCGATTATGCATTTTAGTAATGGCCGGTACTAAAGCATTCTCCGGTCTTTTTTTTTTTTCCACCGCGTAAAGGAGCAAAAAGTGGGGGACTGGCGCGTGAGATAAGGGATAGTCGGACATGCGATCCGTGCATATAACGGCCCTCCCCGATGCGAAATAAAGGGTACTCTCTCTCTCTCCCTGGCCCCCCTGTCTCTCTCGCCCTCGTGCGCAAGGGCCGAAAGCCCAATGGGCTCTCCGGTGGACCTCGTGGCCGAGGAGTCAAGCCTTAATTATCCGCGTGTCGGTTTGAGATTGATAACGCCTCCGTGTTATGTGCGGACCCACGCGCTCTATCGCTCTCTCCCTCTCCCGCGGGATCAGATATCTTTTTAAGATCGTTCGAGAGTCCGTGAGAGGATGGAAAAAGTGACGAGGGGAAAGGGGAGCAAAAAGTAACTCGGGGGGAAAAAAAACACATTCGAGAAAACCGGGGGGGTATAAAGGGTTTAATAAATTTAACCGGGTCGTCGTAAACTTGTAGAGCGCCTCATAAAACGTGATTCAAGGACACGAAAAAGGGGGAATGCATGTATTGCAAGTGAAAATGCGGGGCTTTTCGAAGAATTTTACGACGCACGTGGTAGCTTTTGCCCGCGAGCCCGAGGAATTCGGAAGTTGAAAGATTTTTGGAGCGAAAAATGAAAAATGAAAATATGTTGATTCTCCGATTTTGGACATTAAAAAAATATTAACATAAACAAAATGTTTTGTCTTAACTCCGGCTAAATTAAACAAAAATTAGATGAGCTGTTAAAAAATTAACTTCAAGGGATTTTAAAAAAATTAATATCACCCGAGGTCACATTGATTTTACAAATTATCATTACCTGGGATAAAATTAATTTCGCAAATTGTTATAAATAAGTTTATATTCAGAGAGGAAATAAAATTTTCAATTCTACAGAAAATTACTTGAAATGTGGGGCTGAAATTTTCCGTCACAAAAAAAATTGAATTAAACATTTTCAAGGCAAAAGTAAAAATCTCTGGCGTTGAACATTTTAATAAAAATGAAAATCTGCGAAAAAATGATTGCAAAAGTCACTTGTTGAGACGGAATATGAAGCTCTGTTAGCAGGTACGAGTGGAGTAGAGAGCAAAGAGCTCGACGATGCGTAGATTGAGGAAGGGAATGTGGCAAAGACCGGGGGGGACCCGTGTCAATAGACCAGGTGATGTACATCGGTGCTCTCGAGTGGTGCTATATGAGTACGTGGTACGTATGTACACAAGTACGACCCGTACATGTTTCGCGTTTCAACGCCGATCGGGATTTACGGGGGGCCAGGGGGGGCACTGCGGCGAGACGACAGAGCCCATATACCTATTGACAAACTAGACAGACACTTGAACCCAGCAGAAAGTCCCGATCTCCGTTAATTTCGAGTAATCGAATCTCGCGGTCTCGAATCAAAGAATCAACGGCAATCAGATAGATATTTTTTTCTCTCTTTACTCTTTCTTTTCGAGAATTGATGAACCAAACAGGGATAACAATAAAACGGCCTGATCATATATCTTCAAGTTCATTTACGGAATTTCGTTCGCTCGTTTCGTTTCATTCTTCATTTCGGCTCTCTTGATAATCCATTTTATGGACTCTTTGATACTAAAACGGACAAGTTTAATGAACCCCTAAGTCTCTCGACTCGAATTTTGTGGACGACGATCAGCCGAACGTGAAATGATTTGAGAAATAAAAAGTTATGGTGAATTTTTATAGTTCAGGAACAATCGAATTGAGAGGATTTTCAATATGACACTATCGGTGGGATCAATTGGAAAGATCGGAGGTGGAGAAACGATGAAGAGCCGACTTGGAGGGCGTCGTTAATGGTCACACCCGCCAGGACCAAACAGGAACGGGCGCGTCCTGTGTCGTTGAATTGACTCAACCAGACCGGAATCAATACGTCCCCCCGAATGTTCAGTGACATTGTGATGTCGAGGTTTCGGTAATGGGTCTGGCCAACGAACAGGTCCGCAACGGCTCATTGTCTTCAACTACCTCACGAACATTTTCTTTAATTTTTGCACTCCCTTCGGACGCGACGCTCACAAGAGAATTCTCGGCGAACCATTTCAGTGACTGAATTCCACATTCTCCGCGGAAATTATTCTATCGGCATCAATCATCAGTAATTTTGTTATTAAAAATCAGTAAATCATACGATCAAAACGAATTTTGAGTTAGAATTCCATTAAACGCGACGAAAAATAAAATTTGCATTGAATTCGGCTTAAAAAAGAGAGCCCAGAGGTTTAAATTCTCCAGGGAATTCAGGTAAATTCCAAAATTTCATGGAATAATCAACGGAATTAATTTTTTTAAAAGAATAATGAGGTAAAAATTGAATAGTAAATTATTAATGGCGGCTCCTCGAATAATCTCGATATTTTCCGCGAGAAATAATGAAAAATCCGATAAAAGGAGAAATTTTCAGCGACTGGAGTTCCAATAATTGAAGCTACAAATCGAAATACGTTAGGAAGGGATCAAAACTCTTAACCACAATGGCGGTTCGCACGCGATTACACTTTACGATCTACTGTGGCCACCTGAGAGCTCAACAGCGCGACAACGTTGGGGTACTCTCGTGTGTAAAACCCGTTATTATTTGCACGGTTGAAACCACACCAGGGCGCTTTACCTGTCATGCAAATAGACTAATGAGCTTGTTAAGGCGTGCTGCAGAGGCCCGCCTTGTTGCTCATAAAGACTGACTCTGTCTCCCACCACTAGAAACAGTTGTACCTGAGTTAATCCGACGATTTAGTTATTTATCATTGAAAAATCCATGGGTCGGGCAATTTAATAAGAATATTTTCCTCATCTCGTGGCATGGATTTCCTTGAATCCACACTTTACGATAGAGCCGTTCTATTCAAATAAACACGTGTTACCCAGCCGAAATCCCACGGGGCCCATGAAAATTTGTGGGTGTGATAGATACCCTGCGGAGGCGGTGAATGTAAATCCTTGGAAATTTCACTCCAAAGTCACACCTCGGCCATAAGCCGAGCTCCAGGGCCCCCGCATGAGTGTCTCTGCTCTTCACTGCTCGCCTCCGAAAATTCGAGTGCCTAAAAAACGTGGGTGGGACGGCTATCAACTCTCGAAAAAAAAATTTTAAAGAAAAACAGGCCTGGGTAATAAAATCATTGGGGGACCTGTCACGCGGTCGAGAGTGTTCCGCTGATATTCCCGATGCCATTCGAGAAGTTTTGATTAAATTATCGTTTTCTCGAAAATAAAAAAAAAATTCTGTGTAACGACACTTCTAGATAAGACTTAGAAAATATTAGATTACATTTACAGTTAATCTGTAATTTTCAGGCCACCGACACTGAATTTGAAATGGGGATAGAAAATTCCATGGAACTCCAGAATTTTTTGGCAGGGAAATTCTCGCGAATTTTCGTATTGCTGTTTTTTTAAAAATTGCATGATCTGATCTTTCCGCTAGCCAACCAGAGATTTTTCAATTCAAAATTCATAATTGGTCTAGTGGTAGGAGTTGGATAAAAAAAATGAATGAATGTAAATCACCGTAAGTTCAATAAAATTAATTGTTGACTTGAGTGTGTGAAAAACGTGGATGGGACGACTCCTATCGGCTCGGGGAGGGAAAAAAAGGCCTGGAATATTACGGGGACCTGTCATCGTCCGCTATCACCGCAGAGATCCTCCATAATTTTTCACTTGGCATCTGGAATGAATCAGGTTACGTGTTTACTTTTTTTACCCCCAGGAATTTTTAATACGGCCCCGGCCGACTGGTTTATGGCCTAGTGCGTTGATAAATTGGCGCACTGCTTGATGTCATCATCATCGTGGCTTTTATTATCTTCATAATCATCGGAATACGACATCATCATCATCATGAACTACTCACAGCGTGAATCCCTCAGTACACTTGCACTCGTAGTGAATGTAAATCATATAGTGCACGGGGTATAACCCCCTTTGCCTCGTCGGCGAACAGTCTAACCCCCTCGAGGCTTCTTAATTTTCTCAAGCTCGCTTCCTCGCCTCTCCCACTATCGCCGACTGCAATCTACGATACCGGACGTGTCCGCAATCTGTTGCCACTCGCTTACATATCCACTGGGATCGTTACTCCTCGCCAATACGCAATTTTTTTTTTCTTCCACTTTTCCGCGGGTAGAAAAAAATATTTAAAATTAAAATATTCCGAGGAGAAAAATTTAATTTCATCAGCGGTAGCGGTTGATTAAAAAAACCCAAACCGGAATCCCAGCGAATATTTTTAATATTAAATTGAGAGAAAATATCTAGAGACAAAATGAGAGCTTTTATTTCGCCGTTTCAAAAGTTCAAATTAATTGAAGTTAAATTACAGCTTCGATTCAGTGATAACAAAAAATGGGTAAATAAATAAATCCCGGAGTCAATGTATTCCAGGATATATGTATTTCATGATGCATAAAATTAGAAAGTGAGTAAGGATAAACATTATCTCTCATTTTTGAATTCACATTAGCATGGAAAAACAATTTTAATCGTGGAAACTGGGTGGGCTGGTTGATTTTTTTTATTTTCAACTCGCAAGCGCCACTTATCTCGGGTAAATAATAAATTTAAAAAATAATACGATAAAATGTGTGTGGCATATCGCATTGGGGACGGCAAACCCGCCGGGTGATTAAGCGATAAATTGCCGAGGAGGGGGGAGCAAAAAAAAAGTGAGCATTTTGCACTGATAACTTAATGCAACCAGACGAAATGGGTATTATCTGGTGCCTTTGGGAATTGGAAACAATTTTCTGGGCTCACTCTGGCGCCTTGAGGTGGCCCATAATTTTCCATGTTTACCAGTGTCGTGGTTTGTTTATGTTACGGGTTATGTTTGTAAGCCAAGTTACACATGGAGTTAACCGAAATTGAGGAGATCGCTGTTTCGCTTGGCTCGCTTGGTGCTGTAGTGCAACGCATAATGTTCAGGGTAATCTGGAGATGATGAGAATTCACACTTGGAATTAATACTCCAGGAGTTTTGAAAATTTTTTATCTATTTTAAAAATAAAATGGGTGAATTAAAAAAAAAATTCAGTGATAAAATTTTGTAAATTCCGACAGGTTTCCACGATTTTTTTTTAACGCAAAGAATTTATTCCTGGCATGAAATAATTTTTTAATTATTTCATGTGAACTGAAATAGCCCAATCAAATGAGACATTATCTACTTTTATATTTCCTCAAAATCAATGATGAAATATTCATTGTTTAAATATTAAAACTCTATCTAAATTATTCTCGTGAGATGTACTGAGCTAGTGAAGTCGAAATTCCAATCGCAAAATCTCCCTCCCCCAATCACGGACACAGAATTAAAATCCCAAGATCGCTGACCTCAAATTACACGTAATCGATTCATAGCTTTTACCAATTGAACAATTTTTTGTACCTCAATAAACATTATCCCGACGGAATTGAAATAGCCCCCGGCGCACGAGTACTACACTTGTGGAAAAAAAAAGTCGATTGCATACGAGGAGGGAAATAAAACCTGGCAGTACATTGGAAACAAATCACGAGATGATATAAACTCCTCGGACGATTGAAATCGATTACATTTCCGTAACGATATTCGCAGTATCATCCGCCGGTTATTCGTGCGACTCGAGAAAAGAGAAATGTATCTGGGCAGAAATCGAAGCCCATTATCGGCGGATGACGACGATCCGAGACTCGGATGGGGCTTCGATTACCCCGCGCCGTAGAATCCTGGTAATCATTACCTCGCAAATACGCTCGAGAATATTACACCGATGCAGGAGGGAGGATTCCTCTTTTTATCGAGGTGGGAGAGAGAGAGAGAGAGGAAAAAAAAGGGGGAAAGAGTGGAGCGTGAGGTGGGCCCGGAGCTCATTCGTCCCGGAGACTTGCATCGCAAAGTGGACGAGCCATTGCAGATCAAGGGGACAGGGTGGAAAAGACACGCACGATTCGATGAATACATAAGAGAGATCTGAATAGGGACTTCCGGCATGACTCCACGATCGTTCGTGACTTCTTTACGCGATAACTAAGTGCAGATGTCGGGGAGAGTCTCCCGTGTTCATTTTCCTCGAAATTCATCCGGAAATAAATCATTATTTCCATGTAATTGCACTTTAACTCAAATTATTTTTAACAATTTTCCGTGAAATTGAGGAGATTTTTTATTTAATTGTTTTTTCGATTCGGTTCTATCTGGAAAGCCGGATAAAATTTGTTTACCCCTCACTAAAAATTGTCAAGACGTGTGGATTATTTTTGCGCTTGGGTAATTTCTACTAAAAAAATTCTCTCCCCGTACCGCTCCCTCGAAAGTTACCAGACAAAAAAAATTGTAATAGTAACGGAAAAAAAAATCTATTGTCACATTAAAAATATGGAAGAGATAAATAGACAAGTGTCACCTAAAAATTAAAAAATGCGCTTTATCAGACCTTAACATTCATTCCTCTCGCCCCGCAAAAATCCTCCGATGAAAAAAACAATGGCAAATGGTTCCATCAACCTCGGCTCCCTTTTTTGGATGATTTTTTTTTCTCTCGCGAGGGTACATCGTGAGTACTCGACACAGAGAGTCGGATAGAAGGGTACTCTACTCCTGTCGTTATTTCACCGCCGCAAGGCCAACTCTATCTCATCTAGATGAGGAGGGGGTTGAGTTTTAGCTCGAGCTCTACGTCTCTCTGAGAAGCGCTCCAGCTTCTATCATCATATACCCTAGAATTTCCTAGCACCGGTAGTGTCTAATGTCTTACAACGTCATATTTCTCTTCTGTTGTTTCCCTTTTTTAAACTTTTAAATCACATTCTCAGGATTCGTTTTTTCTCCCGCCCCCCCTCGCCGCCTCAAGTTCTTTATTTTCTCTGAATGAAAAACTCAGTGTCTCGGGCCGAATGTTACGTGACGCACAAAGACGATATTTTTAACGAGACACGTCGGAGTAGGAAGAGACTTTAGCAGCACGAGGGAGCGAGGCAAAGAGATGCAACACGAGGGAATATAAAGCGTGCACTTTCAAACTGCCGGGAGGTGACGTCTTGGTGAGTCTCGAAGGAGTCCACAGGCCTACCGCAATTTTTTTTTCTCCCCTCTCATCTCTTTCGGGCTTTTTTTTCCCCCATTTGTAACACCTTTTCTCTCTGCATTACCTCGAGACACAGTGGCAGTGGATCATGAATCATATCCACGGACAGACAATGAGCATTTTCTTGGCTACTCGATGATTTATATTGAGAGAACAAATGAATGAATAAATACATTCCTTCGAGACTCTTCCGGTGTTTGTATATTGTTTAAAAATTTTTGGTGATATTGCCGGTTTCGGTCCTGAGAATTTCTAGATTTCTTTTATTCAGGATTTCTTTTATTGTCGTCACGGGGAGAAAAAATCAGGGGAAATTAAACAATCGTATGAAAATTATTTAACCGCGTCAGTAAATTTTTGGGGACTGCTCAATAAAAGTTATCGAATTTTTCGTGGAAAATTTCCCCAACTGCCCAGTAAAATTTGTTTATGCCTACGCGTGTGCATATTTTTTATTAAAGATAGTGAATTTTACTGTGCGGTAATTTTTACTACAAAAAATTCATGAATTTTTGCAACTGAATGTTCTTGTGTCCTCCGAAAATTCAGGTGATTTTTATAATTGTTTTGCAAAAATAGTAAATTATTGTGCAATGTGAAATTTAATTGTTTTCCCTCCTCAGATGAAATGAAAGGAAGATCACTAAACAAATGTCCCCCGAAATTTAAATTTAAGGTTCCAGCCTGGAAACGGCGATTTATTTATAGAACTTATACGCGTCGATCGTGAATTAGTCATCGATCCTGCCTGAATGAAGAGACCGCATGAATAAAAAAAAAGCGTTGGAAAGGGGTAAAAGGAACGGGCGTCACTCCTTTATAAGTGTCGTCGGAGTCAGTCTCTCGTTTTTGTCACACCGACGTGAATAATGCACGTCTCGCGCAGGGGTTGTCCTCGCGTATCATGTACACTCGTTGTCAAGTGAGAGAAAAATCGAAGGTCTCATCCAGTGACGCCCAATTAACACGCAGTGTTGGCGAATGAAAATTGCTATTCCCTGCTCGATCTCCTCCCAATAAAATCGCATCAAATTCACACCCAAGAATAGACTGTCCCGATTTTAGGACATAATGTCGCTCAAAATGGATATTCATTCGGCAGATTGCTTTATTTCATCATCGGGCGTCTAAATTCGACGGAGGAAAATTGTGCAGTTGACGTCGACGGAAATCCTGCGCTTCTATTTACAGACGATATCGCTGTCATATCATAATCAAATAAAGCGTCTCATCAATCCAATTGCGTCTTATATAATCCCCCGAAAATACCATCTGGAGAGAAAAAGTATTTACCATTCGCTCGACAATTTCATCACGTACAAGCACTTCAGAATCCCCCCAAAAATATCTCCAGCCGGCGTTATTTTTCGACTTTCAGTGACCGGGGGGAGAAAAAAAATTTATAAAACACCAAACCAGACTGTTAAATAAATTCTTGTCGCCGGGATGATCCATGGCTCATCCACGCGCAGTTATCTTTCACAAAGCGCAGCCTATTCCACGATGAAACAAGCGAGATACATTCGTTGAGCTCAAGTTTATTGTTACAAGGAGTTCATTCGTGGCAGTCGAGTTGGAATGAAAACGCAATGAAAAACCACAAACAAAACGTCAAGATAAAAGGAAAAACAAGAGTCATTTAGAATGCGCGCTCAAGCCCACTCGTGTTTATTTCCGCTCGAAATAGACGCTTTGTAAATGATCCATAGAACTACTCTTGTATTAGATGCATTACACTTGAAGCATAGTTTTGCATTATCTCGAGATGCTAGTGTGCGATCGTTCACTCGGTTTGCCACTGATTCCGCGTGTTTAAACAACTTCGACATTTATAAATTATTGACAAGCTTGTATCGGCTGGCACGCACACACACAGACAGACGGGCCGATGGTGTAGCGACGGGGCGCGTGGCATTGCTGATACGGGTTTCAACTCCTCGGGAGAGAAAAAGAGATCAAACTATTCAAATATCGCGTGTCGAGGCGCCGGGGTGGAACCAGTCTCGTTCAACAGCTTTAATTTTTTTTATTTATTTTTCAATCCCTCAACTTTTCCAATCTCAGTTGAAAAATCAGGAACTGAAATTGCGATATTTCAGGCCCTTTTTGAAGAATTGCGTCAATAAAATTCCGATGAATTTTCAGTTGGTTGGTTTAATTTTGTTTTATTTGAGAAAAAATTGGAGAACTGTCGTCGCTCTACGGTTAAAAATCGTCGGAAATAATTAAGACGTCGCGAAAGCGTCGGAGTATATGGCACTGCACCGAGTGACGCTTATGACGATGAATTATTCCATATAAATAATATGTAATTGATCACGAATTATCGTGACTGGGGTTATAAAGAGTCGATATAAATGCTGTGAGAATGAAACTAACTTCTGATAGATTGTATTCATTCTACTCCCGTTGGCTGTGCGGTCGTTAAAGGATTTGCTGAGGGGCCTTAATTAAGCGCAAACTGCCACACAGAGCATCTCTCACTTAATTCCTCTTACCCTCCTCCACCTCTGACTCTTCCTTCCGGCTCCTTGACGATCTCTGACCTCTCGCCTCATTGCAGTCATGCCCAGTGTCGACAGAAACAACTTGCTTGATACCATGAACTCGTATCATGAACATGGGTCTAATTGTTTTTGCGTGCTTCTTGAAAACTTTCACTCGGAATAAGTTGGGTTTCTCCATGCGCGGAAGAACGTTCACTTGGAAATTCGGGGGAGTAACAAAGAACTTCATTAATGAACGGAGAAATTTACCTTTCGAGCGATTATTTTCATTTGCCAATTGCAATGAGTGGGTCACTAAAAAAATTTACAACTTTTACGATTTAGACAAAAAAAAAATTAATTGGGGACTTACGATCTCGAGAAGACCCGAGGAGAAAAAATTCAGTAGAAATTAACGGTCTGTGATATAATTACCCCTTCAGTAAAATTTGTCTAGCCCTCACTAAAAATTGTCTAGACGTGTGTTTGTTAAAGATCGTAATTTTAACTAAAAAAATTCTCCCCCCGTAATTTCCATTGGAATTCCCGTCGCCTTTCGCCAAAAGTATTTCCCCACGTGTCAATAAATCGATTACACCAGGTTTACCCCCAGGAAGCCCAAATAACTGGCAAAAAAAAAAAAACTCAGAGGAGGGGCAAAAATTGGAGGGGCTGTAGCCCTCCCATTTGAAAACGACTCCCGTGGGTTCCCCCTGGGGAAAGAGTCCTACAACCGAGCTCAACGAACGAGGGCCACTTGTATTCAAATGCCCTCCGGTCCTTCCCTCCTTCGCTGATTCGCCGTCTGCGAGGGAATAAACATGGGGAGTGCGGATACATAAAAAAAAAACAAAAAAACTAAATAATAATGAAAGCAAGTGAGAACCAAAAGATGGTTAGGTCGGACGTTTATAGCAGAGAGAGGAGACAAGCCCTCGAATCCCCCGGTGGGTTGAGTTCCAAAAAGGCACCTCAAGTATATATGCAATGCGCCCACCATTTGCCGTGGGAACAGTGCGACTTTTACGATTATGCTCCTCTTTTCCTCCTCCCGGCCTCACTACGCTATTTTACGGAGTCGTATAAGCACAAGTGTAATTAAACCGGGAAATATTTAAGCCCCATCCTACCTTGCAATGAGGAAAATAGTGGAAAACGTGAGAATTTATACGGGACTTTTTAACGCACAGTTTAACGAGTCGAAGGAGAGAACAAATAATTCACGGAGCCACCATATAACTCCATCAAGTAGATAAAATTACACCTGCTGAGTTAGATAAGAGAGAAATAGGCAGTCTTCCACGAGGTACAATGCAATTTTCGTCAAAAGTAATCTGCATAACAATTTATTCATCAAGAACTAGACCATTTCTTTGCCCCTCGGCGTTAAATTTTTCAATTTCATTAGAAAAAGCCCATTGACTGAAGCCGCCGAAATATTGTACCATTTTCATACAATAAATAAAATGAGATAATTAAACTAAAAAATAATTCCCCTCCATTCTCCCTCGCATTA
Organism: Psyttalia concolor; assembly: GCA_030522845.1. NCBI lineage: Eukaryota > Metazoa > Arthropoda > Insecta > Hymenoptera > Braconidae > Psyttalia > Psyttalia concolor. The sequence goes on from JAPYZM010001434.1 coordinate 12,603, forward strand.
AGGAGAATAGTGGCGAGCGTGAGGATTTATAGACAATTTTTTACCCCACATTTCACCGGCTCGATGTAGAACGCAAATAATTCCCAAGGTAGACTATAACTCGGTCTAGTAGATAAAATTACACCTGGTGAAGTAGATAAGAAAGAAACAGACAGTGTAGAGTCTTCATCCACGGGGTATAATGTAATTTTCGTCAGGCCAAAAGTGATTTGCATAACAATTTATTCATCAAGAACTAGAGCATTTTGATATACCCGGGGAGACCTCAACAAATCCCAGGTCCATCAGCGAATAAATTTTACTCATCTCCCTGGATTTGCTACTGAAATTTTACTCCACCCCTCGTACATAATCTCACATTTAGTTTTGACTACAGTGGGCTAGGTGGATTGTTGGAAAATCCCCCCCGTACATTACCTTGGGGCCGAAATAGTCCACGAAAACGCATAGATCTGTCGGTGTGTATTTGTATAATGCTCTTTGCTCCAACCAGGGAGTTCCGAGGGTCTCGCCCAACTGGCGGGGGTGGAAGGGGAAAGCCGGTATTCCGTGCATTTACATAGTTCGAAGACTCGAGGGAGAGTGAAGTCGTGGAGTGGGTAAAATGACTGAGTCCCGAAAACCAAAGACTCCTTGTTTTCCGTATATATGTATTATCCGGGCTCTGCCTATAAATATTGTATCAATCTAAGCCTGCCAGATTGTGGGGGCACGAGCCAGAGGGCTTTCCGATCATTTACACTCCTCTGGAGAGATAATTCCAGGAAAATTCGGAGGATGTCTTACGTATTCATCTATTATACTTCAGGATGTATGTTTCATGCACCCTCTGTCTGAATTTTTTAGGCAACAGCCTGAATACTTCCAGTGACACGGGAGGTTAGCTAGTACAGAAAATTGGAGCTGTCGCTGGTCAAATTGGGCGTCATCGTCTCATATTCAATTTTGTCTTGGATAGCTCAAAAAAATCGAAGAGTGTAAACTAAGGACTGTCTATTTTTCTTACAGTTGGTGAATATTATATTAATCTAAGCTAGCCAGATTGTGAGTGTACGAGCCAGACGGTTTTTGGATAATTTAGACTCCTCTGGAGAGATAATTCCGCGGAAATTCGATGGAGGTCTTATATATTCATCTGTTATACTTCAGGTTATGTTTCATGCACCCTCTGTCTGAATTTTTTAGGCAACAGCCTGAATACTGCCAGTATTGAGGTGTCGTCGCCGATTAGAAAACGTTTGTCGAGAACAAAAAATTGAGCAGTAAAAATCGGCGAATATGTTGTACTTTATATTATCCAAGCACTCCTCATGAATTCTATATCAATCTAATCCTACCAGATTGGGAGTGTACGAGCCCGAGGGTTCCCGCCACAACTCAAGAGGGTATTTTCCGATCACTTAGACTCCTCTCGAGAGATAATTCCAGGGAAATTCGGAGGATGTCTTACGTATTCATCTATTATACTTCATCCGATGTTTCATGCACCCTCGGTCTGAATTTTTCAGCAACAGGCTGACTACTCCCGGTGAAGGGGGATAAAATGGACTCGGGGCCTTCGACATTGACGTGGGAGTCTGGCTACTGCGGGAAGTTGGAGCAATAATTGCCAGATTGTTTGTAATTGCGAGCTCTCGAGACAAGTGGATCGGCGACTGGTTGAGGGAGTTCTCGAGAGGACGAGAGGGAGAAAGAAAGTCGAAAGAGATGGGAGGAGGAGCAGGTCCGGTGTGGGAGACTGATATTGACTACCTGGACAGACGATATACAGAAGAATGAGGCTGAGGCGGAGGAATAGGAGATAATGGTGTACATCAGGAGAGTATTGTTTTCTTTGAAGGGACTACCGGAGACAATTCTCCTCCCATTCTACCTCTGATGATGCGCTGTACACCTATAAAATTGAGAAGCTACTGTTCTGCTCTTGAGGTCAAAAGCAGAGACAAAGGGGATGGGCTTTCCTTTTCATCAGACAATGTCTTGTTAACTCGCTCGAGTATTGAGGAGAAAAAAAAACCAACTCCGAGAGCATCGTCGGGCGACTGGAATTGTTAGAGGCGGGATGTTTACATGTATTTAGCCGAATTGTAGCCATGGGAACGGCTATCCAGACACAGTGATATACGCGCCACAAACTGGAGACGTGTACAACGGAGGGAGGAAAGGGAAAGTGCAGCGGAGTGGAAAGCCCAAGGAGCTTTCGAGGGTGTCCAAGGATTAATAAACCAGTGATGCTCAATGCGGCTACAGATATCCGGTGGAACAATGGCCGACTACGTTCCATTGGGTGATATATCGCTACCGAAATTACATTCCCCGAGTGGGGTCTCGGGGGGGGGGGAGTCTGTATTCAATGGTGATTCTGGAGCGTCGTCTTACCATGCATCATTCGGTGGGTGATGAAGCTAATTGGATTCTTCAGTTGTTGATCATTTTTTAATTAACTTACTGAGGATATCCTCAGGAATTTCACCATTGGATTTTTTTTTAAATGAATGGAAAGAAAAACTCAGTAGAAATGACAATTTCTAACGCCGAAACTTACGTAAATTTACTAAAGAAAATTCTCAATACATCTCCTACGAAATTGTTTATCCAGATAAATTTTGTATTATTAATTTGACACATTTTTTAAAGGTGAAGACTATCTACTCGGGACATTACCTCTGCCTCCGTCACTTTGAATCGGAACAGATTGAATTCCAAGAAATTATATAACTGAGTGTTTGTGAGTTTAATTGAAAGAGTGAACCGACGCCAAACCAGCTATGAAATGAATTGTCCTGACGAAGACAATATGCCCCCCGCGCCCCCCTCCGCGACTGCCCCTTTTCCTGGAGAAATTCCAAATCCCTTCTGTCTCGCGAAGACTATATAGTAATTAACCGAAACGGTACAACAAAGCGGCATTTAACGGCGTTTAGTCAGCGCGGTGTGTGCGGCTGTAACGTTGTGCGCCGCGGGGACTGCCAGAGCGTCGATAAGGTCCGCAACAATGCTCCAAATCCCGTATTGTCCGTACTCAATATCCACCTTCCCCTCTTACGACGAGCATTCATGCACAGTCGGCTTAATTACGACAAAAATCCATAAGCGATTGTTTGAGAGAAGCCATTCTCGGAGGGGGGGAGGTCTCAGACGTATTTCAACCGGGCTGCACCGCAAAGCTGGCTTCTATTCTGGGTTATTCAGGATTTTTTAATTTCTAATCAGTAGTCGCGAGGTTACTATTGACTTGAATTCAATTGAAATCGTCGGTTTTAATTTTCTCTCTTTATCCCTACATTTTTTAAATCATTTTTTTTTCAGGCATTCCTTGAATTTCAGCGGAACAATTGACATTTGATTCATCAATTATCCACTTAGATCTTCCCCCATCTCCCCCCCCTCCTCCGACCAAACATAAATCCCACGTGACTGCAATCTGGGCATCTTAAACTCCGCCCTTCATCCAAAATAAGACCAAGAATTTAAAACACAGCCGAGAAGATACGTATTTTATTTTATGTGGATCGTAAAAATTGAAGTTTACGAAATCCTTCTGGCTTTTGTTTATGCGAAATGGCAGATAGGGATGCACTTCGACGCGGGGGTCCGTGTTTTATGACGTGTGTTTCATAAATGTGAAATGTCAGATGTTAGATAAACGCGTAAGAGACGATAAAAGAATCGATGACTCTATCTTACACTTCTTTTTTTCTACCGGTATATCTCAGCATCCGTTGGAAATGCGCGCGGGTTATAGATCCGGGATAGAGGTTGAGGGCGGAAAGGGGGGAGGGGGGATTTATGTGGCTCCTTTAGTCATGCAAAGTTGCTGATTCGGGAAATGTCAGATTTTACGAGAAATTGTAGAAAAAGAGTTGAAGTGATGCAAAAGACGGATGTACTCGGATGTTTTGAGGGTTAATGTAACAGAATCGCTGGAGAGAAATATTTTTTCAATGGAATATCCTGATTTGTGACAACTACTCATGAATCTCGTTGAAATCCCCTCATGGCGGTATAAACTACACATGAAAATGCACGTGTCTACGTTGAAAATATGCCCGTGAGGGGAAAAAATAAACAGACGAGAGGAAAATGTAAAGGAGATAGAGGGGGGGAAAACAGGCGAAATCTAGAGTACTTCGCCGACATTCCGTCTGTCCGTTTCATACGGGGCATAATATTTTTCGAGCATTCCCACGTCATCTGTGATAGAACGGCATCCAGGGGAAGAATACTGGCGTAATGAAAAAAGAAGAAAAACAAAAAATTGCGAAGAAACCAAACGAAACGAGGAAAAAGAATCTTCAACTTCGCGGACGATTTATTCGTCTTTGAACAGTGGCAGTGACTGCTCTATATGAAATAAAGAGTTGCAAATGGGGAGACAAAATGGTGACGCGTGTGAATGCCGGATTAATCTGGCGTGTCAGCATTTTTCAGTTTGAGATGGTCGCTCGCGGTTGGAATTATTCTGTGCAAGAGAAATTTTAACTACAGTTGGAAAAACTAGGGTTTTAAATAAAGACGTGTACTCTAAATAATTCTAGACGTTAATCCCGTAATTTTTTTTTACTTATTTCAGTACTGAATTCCTCCTAATTTATTCAATTAAAAATGAAGTGTTCCGATTTTTTTCTAGAAGCGGGAAATTAAACAGAATTTGCAACAATTGTTGTACGCGTGAATTGAAAATGTAAAAAGCTTGGTTGTACCGCGAAAATGGCGATATTTGATTTTTCATGGCAAAAATAAATGAAAATTCAATGTGAGCAAATTTATATTAAAAAATTTCAAGACCTCCCTCGACATTCGTAGAGTAATTTGTCGAAAAGTGAGGGGCAATCTATCATCGATGACACCCTCGGCGGTATTTTCTTGCCCGAAGGACAACTTCTGACGGAGCCGTGTGTCTGATGTCTCCCTATTTTCCACTGCGGCACACGTGACGACGTGTGATGCCTCAGCGCGTCAGTTCCCCTCCTCCGGAAAAGGGTGAAACCCTATTTCTAACGTTTGAAGCACCTGAATAGGCGCCCCAGGAGAAATTACAAACGTATATAAAATGCCGCGAAATGAACTAGTCCCCTTTAATTTTCCTTCGCCATCCCGAGTAAGGGGCGACGGGGGTGGAAAAAAAATTGCCTCATATTCCGGCAGCTATCAGCGTCATGCGAGCATTTTAAGAGGTCGCGGGAATTAATTCAATTCACAAGCGTTGATTGACAAAGCCACGTCGTTGACTCAATCCCGCGAGAGTCGGGATACGGTGGATGCGTGAAACAGATACCAGTGCACACAGACAACCATGCGCACCGAGCGTACACATCTAGGTATCTGTACAAGAGTGCAGGCAGGAATGAGGGAGTCGCGCGTCAAGTGCTTTCGAGTGCCTGACGCGAAAGCCTGCATCCACGACCTCATGTGACCTTGCAATGTACTCTGGGCTTGTCTGCCTCGTTGCTCACTGAAAATCGAGGGTCCACGACAGGCTGGAATAGAATTCTCCATTTTACGATTTTTTTTTCCCCCATCAACTGCACGATTTTTAATTTTTTACGCAACAGTCGCATTTGAATTTTCCGTGTCCGTGAATGTAAATTTAACGAGAGATCTAAACGTTCCCGAAATCCCATATTTATCCGGAAAGTCCCATGAAATTGAGTTTGTCCGCTTGAATTTTCCACTTTATTCTCAAAATTCACCCCCGACTTCATTTAATTTTAAATATACACCGAATTCCAGATAATTAGCGTCTCAATATTGAATTTCTCCATTTTCCTCGACAAATTGAACTTCCGTTGGATTTTGGGGGAGTTGTAATTGACGCAGGGAAAAATAATTACCCAATAGGGCCAATCACAGATCAATATTCAATAACATACTTCCCAAATAAAATTGCAGCGATAATTTCCCAATGGCTTTACCCAATTCCCCTCAATCTACGCAATTGTTCCTCCCACCAAATGCCCGTCAAATATGATTTTTCAATTAAAAAAAATATTGGGGAATATCGTAGGCTCCCCTGTTATCACTCCCAACTATATCTCCATAATTATCCACGAAGTGGTATAATTGAGTGCACGCAGGTAAATTAATCAGTTACAGGTCCAGGGACATTATGAAGGATCGCGGAATTCCCGAATTAATTGAATACGCGCTGGCACGCGGACATAGCGGATGCCCCTCCAGACGAGCCCCCATGAAGCTCGCCCAACGGTAAGATAACACCAGGGGCCCCTCCTGGATGCGTATTGATTAGCGGGAGGCATTCGGTGCGGGTGGGGTTGTAGCTTTTAATCCAACGGTTCGTCGCTACACTCCCCCCGGAAGCCCAGGTTGATATCGTGTATCTACTGCTGGCTTGTCGCAATCCAGCCCCCCCCGAAACCGAAGGTGAAGGCCCCACGGGCTTATATTTTCACCGAAACACCTCATTATTGATCAGAATGACTTTTCAAAAGGGCACGGATATCTTGACGGAAGAACTCCGGTGAGGATACTCACGAGGGCCATTAATAATTCGCCGGATAAATTCAACGATAAATTAGACTAACAAAGTTATTCAGAGAGCTTCCACGCTATCTTGCCAAGACATTCTTCGCCTCTCCCCGGAGGTAATGCCATGCTGTGAGCTCTTGATCACACACATACACGTAGCAACCGTTCATCCAAGGGGTTGAGAGTCTAGGGGGTAAGGGGATCTCTCTCGGTTTACCTTTCCACCGGCTGGGGGTGAGGGAGCATTCAAGTGTACCCGGAGGGATATTGAACGGGCGATGATCCTGCGTTGTGGAGAAATTGCTGGATCGGGTAAAACTGATAAACGATTGTTCCGTCTCCAGACATCCGCGGATCAATTAAATACTTATGGGGAACGTGACAGACTAAGAGGTGGGTTTTTAGATTCTAGCCGGCG
>JAPYZM010001435.1:0-26267 GCA_030522845.1 Psyttalia concolor
CTTTTTGGTACTCGTAACGAAAAAACACTTTTTCGCACTTGTGACGAAAAATATTTTTCCGCAAGCGTTAAGACATAGTACATTTCGCTACTAGTGCGGGAAAGGGATTTTAAACTCGTGGAAGGTTGATAGCACAAGCCGAAGGCGAGTGGAGTGAGTAAAAAAAATTTTTCCCACGAGTATCGAATTTCATTTTTTATTACAATGCGTGCATCGAGGTTTGCGCATATTACTATACACACAATCCCTGAACTTCGGGTACATCGCGACTAAAATAACCGTTTTACGTACCTTGTACCTAAAATAACGATTTTACGCACGCCAAACGGTTCCAAAAAGTGAACTTTTGAGGCGGGTATCACAAAAATATTTTTTTTCGATGTATTCGCGGAAAAGCGCTTTTCCCCTGCCCAGTTTATAGTACATATAATCTCACGGGCCAAAAAATACTTCTCTCCCGGGTACCGAACGACATTTTTTGGCCATAGAGTGTCGAAAAGTGTTGAAAATTTTTTTTCATCGATTTTTGAAGTGAAAAATTGTCCTGTTGCCCGCCAGATAGCATGTCTCGTTTCTACTTTTGAATATTGCTTATTCATTAATTTTATTATAATTTAAGTAGTCGGCGAAAGTGGTTTTTGTTTTCGAATGGCTGGGGAGTTAGTGGGGGTCAATGAGTTCATGATCAGAGTTTGGAACCGGAAATTTCCTCGGCATCCGAAAGAACGGGTTTGCTCGGGCTCGGAAGACTCCCAATGTATCTGATGTTTCGAAAAAAATTAAGCACGATTTTTGTTTCGCTATTCACGATTGCAAGGAATTTCCTTGAACTGGGAGGGGAATTTATGATCGCGACTACCTATCATTTGAGTAATGATCTTTGGGGCTCATTAACTGTACAATTACACTACTGAGTATCGTAAAATCAGTAATGATCGACAGGAAATGTTTAGAGCAATAAAAAGAAGTCGTAATCGTGACTTGAATTGTTTTCATTTCTCGGAAGTTTCGAAGGAAAGTTATCGGAGGTGGAGGAAAATGTTTACAATAATAATTATTCATCTTCTCGAGACAAAGAATTTCTTTTTTTATTCTTCACTCTAGCTTAATCAGAAGTCCCGATATCAACAATTGAAATAGTCACGAATAAGCAGAATTCGTTGCCCCGATTTTTTTATAAACAATTGGAGCTATCTTGACAAATATCGTAGATAGAAAAAAATTCTCGGGATAACAAATGTCGCCCTTGAGAAGACGGATATTTTTTGTATTCACTTTTTTTGTCTATCTCAAGTACTTCAGAAGATAAGAGGGAAATTCGCATCAGTAGTTGTTGCAACCCACTCCGCAGGGATGAGACATTCGCGGATATCTGGATAAATAATTGAAATAGAGAAAAATCGTTGGGATAAAAATTCTTCCTCTCCTCGAGACCGACCTTTTTCGTTTCAATGATTTTTTTCTACCGCCAGTGGTTCGCGAGAAAAATGGGGAAACAGGGGGAGAAATTTTAGAAGAAAATTCAGTGAATCTTATTTTATTCAGTAATAAATCGGTAAAAAAAATAACAACAGGTAATATTTGCGAAATTTACATTTCTCGTTAGTCGATGCTAATGTGAATGAGTGAACGTCGAGGCCTCGCGGGTGTCTCTCACCTCACGTTCGATCCCCCGTATTTCCACAGGTATAGGCGACTTAAACTCAATGACTACAATATTAGGTCTGCAGTTGGTGATCGTACGCTCGTACGCGTGAAAGCCGAGCTGTGCCACTTGTTACACACTCATCTCGGGGCGCCCCAATATTCGAAACTGAATCAGTGCCAGTGACGGAGATCCATCGACAATTTTATTGAGAAGACCAGAAAAAATTGGCTTCCCCAATTTTGAAAATTTTTTTTTCTTGCGAAATGAAAATTTTCAGGTGATCTCGCAGTTATTGATTATTTATCCTGGTGAACTGGAATCTTCATTGAGACCTGGACTTTATATTTCTGGGGCAGTATGAATAATGTAGTGAAGTCCCTCGCTGATGATGAACGATTTGCGCTGATGAAGGTGAGTCACAAATTTTACAAAATTTTCTGTTTTCATTTACTCAATTTACCAACATTTTTGCACTCTTCCGGACTCTATCCTCTACCCTGAATAATTTTTTAGCGAATTTTTTATTGGGTCGTTTTTGATTTTGAATGAATATTCAATTTTTTAATTAAATTAAATTGAGTTAATTTTTATATGGGAAGAAAAAAAAAGTATTTTCAAACGTTCTTATTTTTTACTTTGATTTTAAGCTCGGAATCTCTAGGTTTATACCGCTGGGTCTGCAATAAATTAAAAAATAAATAAATTAACTGAATAATAACTGGCACTGAAGGACTTTAATTTTTTATCGCCCGTTTTTGTCGAATTTTTTATTCACGAAAAATGTTGGGCTGTCTCAAGCGCTCGATTGAATGATTCCTCCTCTGATTGTCGTTAATAACAATTTCATAAAAGAGCAGTTGAATTCGTCCCGATATTCCATTCAATTATTTGATAAAATAATTCACTGAAATTGCGGCGTAAGAAAAAATTCCGGACTTAAATTTTTGTTTCCGCGAAATTTTATTTATTATATATATTTTTAATTTTATCCTTTTTCCTCGTCTCTCAATTTCCACTTTCATCAATTCCAAATGATAAAGTCCAGTAAAATTGATCGATCTCTCTAGGAGAACTCTTGGATTAAATCTTAGGATTTTTTTTACGACTGACAATTAATGATTTGAGACAAAAAATTGATAAAAAATTGTAGAAAGACATCGACTGCTAATTATCCTGTCAGAGTGAGATCCCAAGATTTATCTAAAAATATTTTACAGTTTTTTTTAGTGTTTTTCTTTTTTTTGGACGACCTTTGACGTTTTCCCATTCCCATTGTATTTATCTCCTTTTATTTTTCATTTTGTTCGCGTTGAATTATGTAGAGGTCATGTTACTCAGCGATTTCGTCAGGGCATGACGTTCACTCGATGACTTTCGTCGGTGGATTAGAATTTTCAGATTTTTTTTGTCGCATTTGTTGAGAAAGATTAAACAACAAATAAAGAAAAGCCAACGAAACCGAAAGTGAGAGGAGATTTATTGGCTTTACTGCGAACAAGTGCGAATAAGTCTGTCAATACTAGAGATGGAGAAAATCTTGGGTACCAGGAATGCCATTCTTCCTCTATTCGAGACGAAGAGACTGAAATTTGAATTTTTTTTCTAGGCCAATTAACGCCCGAGATGATCATAACTGAAGCTAGAAATCTGTCGGATAAAAAAAATTGTTTAAACAATTGCCAATATCTCCGTTAATATCGAAGATAGCAAAAAAATATCCAATAGAGAAAATGTCGGGCTTGTCGAGAGGCAAATTTTCTCTTCCCTCCGTTTTCTCGAGTTTTCAATATTTGCGAGGCTATTTGCAGTAAACAAATACCTCTCAATTACGCAATTTTGTAAGTGTAATTTGTTTGACTATAAACGGTATTATAAATATCACAAATACGGAAAAACTTCAGATACAATAAATGTGAGTTTTCCATCGCCCGATAAACTGAATTTGGATTTTTCCGATTATCTCTATTTTTTCCGAGATATTAACAATTATTTCCGCGAAACCCCGATTTTTACTACAGCTATCATGTAGTTCAATGGCCAAAATCTCCATAAATATTAAAAATCCATTAAAATACTTCCAGTAACTTTTGTTCCTTTCACCACAACGAACATTTTTTGTCTGAAACTTTTTTTTCTATCTCCAATATTGAAGGAGAAATCGACGGAAATCTAAGGAAAAATCGGGCTCTTTCTCTCTTCTTTTTCATCCATTTCTTGCATCAACCGCCTTTCGCCCTCGAATTACTCCGCAACTATCCCCCCCTCCCCCCTCCCGTAGGCGTCGGGATGCATCGAGTACAGGTTAAACCAGCGCAACAATAAATACACGATTATTTCGCTCTTCATGACGTAATAGGAGACCTTAGTTCTCGACTTTTACATAATTTTGTCAGCAATTTGACCTGACATTTATGGTTCAGTTTCTGGGTCAATGGCCACAGGGATGACACTGACTGGCGTATTTTCTGGCTCACTGGGTCTTTATATTGTTCAACATCATCGTAATTATCTTCATGGGGAATGTAGCGAGATTTTAGAGACGATAATGACCGGGAGAGAGTTCAGTTGATCACAATCTGTGGAAGGAACTCGACAATTTTTTTGTTTAACTCATGGGATATTTCAAATCGTCGATTATAAAGGTGAAAAAAAAATGATGTGAAATGATTGAAAATCCCTGGAAATTGCGGTGATTAATTAGAAATTAGTCAATAGTATTGAAATTCAAGTGCCGACATTGCGCCGACATTGGAACAAACTTGCGCCGACATTGGGCCAACCTTCCGCCAACATTGCTCAAAATCCAATTTATTGCAACACTAGGTGATTCAGAGCAAAAAGTATAATTAATTATCAACAAATGCAATCGCGAAAAAAAATTATAAACAAATATTGGCTTAGCTTCTGAATGGAAACTTTGTTATAGCTCAAAATATTTACTTGCGGTACACGAATAACCCGAAAAGTAGTAAAAACTCTCAAGTTTAATGCTCATCAATATTCAACGGCATTTTTTATGACTTCGTCGTAAAATTACAGAGAAAAAAAAATCATCACCCCTGACGGATTAGCGAGAACGGCTGATTAACATTTTTTTTTAATCCAGCAGATTTCAAAATTATGAAAGCGAGATGTGTGAATTTTTTTTCTTGAATCTTTTACAATTTTTTTTTCATTTGTATTGAGGCCGCGACCGAATCTATCCACTCGATTTCGGCAATTTATTATCAAAATAAACTTTCGTCAGTTATTGAACTCAATAATAGTCACACAGTGTAAAGCCGGTGTCGTTTAATGTAGCAGCGGGTCGGTGAAAGCGATTGGCCAGGAAATATTTTTTCTTTTTTTATTATTTTTTTTTTTTTGAGAATCAATTCTGCCCGAGTCGTTTATCCCATTACCCAGCACGTGAAAGCCGAGTTATTTGTTGGAAAAAAATTGTTACGGAGACCGCGAGGCCTGTCAATTGTTGTTTCCTAAAGTTCAATTTTTTTTGCGTTCGCGAAATTGAAATTTTAAAAAATTATAACTGCTCTATTTGTCGTGTGGGATGCACCGGGAGATGGAGAATTGTTGATCAGGAATGAAAAAAAAACAACACTTGTTTATTCATCAAATAACACACATGCCCAATGCATGACAGCTCGCCGGAACGAGGCCCTCTCTGGGCCCCTTGCCCACCTGTACATAACGCAATAACAGGCTCCTCTCGTCTGAGACGAAAGAAGAAAAAAATACATGGACGTTGCAATAATCGCGAGTCGTGACGGCTACAGCCTCGCTCCACACTCGCAACAATGTTTCACTACTTTTTCCTCTCTCGCTCTCTCGCTCCTCTCCTCTCCTCTCTTCCTCTATTTCTACTTAAGGTGGCGAATTAGATCGTTGCGAAACGCGATAGCTCTTAATTCTGAAAAGGAATACCTAATCCAAAAACAACCGGCAATCTCTTAGAAAATGAGTGGAGATCCTTCGCGGATTTATTGAGTGACCTTTTTAATTTTTTTAATTAGGCAAAGAGAAACCGCGATAAACGAGAGGGGTGAAGGCAGAATCGCGGTTTATCCTCAATAAACGCGGACCTAGTTTCGGCAACGCGGTTCCGCTGCCGGCGAACCGCGATGGATGCAGTTCTGCGTTTTGTGAACCGCGACGAACGCGGTTCTGCACCTGACGAACCGCGATGACCGCGGTTCCGCCGCTGACGAACCGCGATCGTAATCTCGCGTTGTGCGGCTATTTTTTTTTTCGCTAGGCCGACGAATGAAGCGAGGCTAGAGCCTGGCACTTGATCGTCAATAAACGCGGTTCCGCGGCTGACCAACCGCGATTCTAGCCTCGCGTTCTTCAAATATTTTCCTTTCCCCACTAGCCCGACGAACCGCGATAGTCGAACGAAGCGAGGATGGAATCGCGGTTTAGCGCCACGACCCGCGAGTCACGTTTTCGCGACGGTAATTATATAAACGGCCTGAGCTACTTGACGCCACAACTCAATACATAAATTACTAACTAAATAACCCACTTTTTATCCATCATCATCAACACCAGCATCAACAATGTATACATTATCTTGCCTAAGCGTTATAAAACAAATGAATCCCGTTACAGTTCCGGAGGAGTGTTCAGGACGTTCTCCAGCCGCACCATGACGATCACTTCCTCCTCCGTTGGCTCCGAGGTAATGCGAAAATGATTGCAGCAAAAAAGCCTCATTTCTCGCCTCGATCCATCAAATTTTATTAATAATCTCGCAATAACGAGTTCAATTTTTTTTTTCTAGCTAGAAAATGGGATCCAGTTGCAGCGGAGAAAATGCTACGTGATGTAAGTATTAATTTCGCAAGGAATTTATGAATTCGTAGCGTGAATAATCCGGCGTGATAAGCATCAAAATTTCCCAAGTCCGTAATCATGATTTTCCCGGGGGCTTTTCCGGTAAATAATTATTTTAAAAAATTCCTGAACTTAAAAAGTATTTTTTTTTACATTTGTCTAAGTAAGGAGAATCAGAGCATGGAATTCCAAATATTTCGTCCAGTCCCTCGGAGTCTCGCGATGCGTTGAAAATTGCAATAAGGTTGACGTGAATGGCATTATAAATTATACGATTAAATCATAAAAGTTGTAAAACGATTGGGGTTTATGTCACTTAACTAAATCAGTCGGTAGTTTCCAATACTTTCACTCACGATGAGCCTAGTTTGCTCACAATTACGTGTAAAGCAGCTTGTTGCAGTTAATTAACGCATCTAAGAGCATAATTGCGTGTTTTCACTGAAAGTTCAGGTGATAATTATCAACAATAAATTTATTTTTAATGTATTATTTCATTTACAGTCGTTGGAGTGGAGGAGGAAGTGGGAGGTGGATAGTCTCGAGGATTGGGAGGAACCCCAGGTGCTGAAGGATCATTTACCCTATGGGCACTCGGGGTTTGACAAGGATGGAGCGCCAGGTGAACAAATAACCAATGCAATTGTCCGTGAAACCAAAAAAAAAAAATGTTTTTGAATTTTTTTTTAAGCTTATCGATTTTTTAGAGGGGAGTGGGGAAAAATTGAACGTCTTCAAGTGACAATAACTCGGGATCGGCAGAGTGAAATTTAATGATTTTTGATTCATATGAAAGCTTGGATTTTCAGCTTTAATATGAAATAAAAATCATTCAATTCCCATCGGCCAATCCCGAGTTATTGATAATTGAAATTTTTCCATTTTGCCTCGTCTCCTCTGCCTGCCAGAGAAAATTTCAATTTCTTAACTTTTGGAAAAAGGAACATTGGGAGGTTTCCAGAATTTAATGCCTAATGAGGATAGGTGGGGTTGGTTGATGAATTCCTGGAGAGCGAATTCCTTCCCTCCCGGTAGCTCACTTGGAAGCGTACCCAACGCGTAATCGGGAGGTTCCGGGTTCGAGTCCCGGCCGGGCCTCGGCAATTTTTTCTCTAGAAAATCCTAAATTCCTTCAGAATTTAATTCGTAATGGAGGTCGGCAGTGTTGGTTAATGAATTCCTGGAGAGAGAATTCCGTAGTTCCCCGTAGCTCACTTGGAGGCGTACCCAACGCGTAATCCGGAGGTTTAATTCCCGGCTCGGGTTCCGCAATTTTTTCTCTAGAAAATTATAAATCCCTTTTTTACACTAGTTGTCATTATTCCATTCGCCGGACTGGACATGTACGGAATTCTGCATGTGGTATCGCGGAGGGACATGATAAGAACGACGATAAAGGTGCTGGAAAGATTCATGCGGCTCTGCCGGGAGCAGGCGGAGAGACACGGTCCAGTAGCGAATCAAGTAACAGTTATTTTTGATATGCAAGACTTCAACCTCCGGCCACTCATGTGGAGACCAGGTGATCAATATCATTCCGTTACCTCTGGAATTGTACTGAGAAGCAATTTTCTTTTGCGAAGTGAATTTATTTGAGACAAGCCAATGGGTTTAAACCCACACGGAAAAATACATATCATGAGAATTATTTTTTTTTTTTTGTAGTAAATTTGGCTCTTAGCAAAATAATTTTTTTCTCAGTGAGACCTTTTGCAATTTAACATCCGTTCGCCATTTTATAATTTTTTTAATTCTCAAAATTGTCTGCCCACAGCCGGAGAGACGATAATCACTTTGATTCAGATGTACGAAGCTAATTATCCCGAGATACTCAAGATTTGTTTTATTATCAATGGTAAGTACTCGGGAATTGAATTGAATGATTAGTAACATTCAGAAAAATTTGTTCACCACTTGAGACTCGATCTGCAGAATTTTTTTTATTGTTGTCCTTAGATTACCCAGAATTCCTCAGAATCCCTGGCCATGGTGGCTCTTTACGGGGTTTCTAATTACGGGCGAAAATCGGTATGAAAAATTACGGGCGTGGGGTCAAACGAAAGATTAGAATACCTAATGTGTCGGCAATTAGGTCTCGGTGGAATTGATGATTATTACGATGTAATTATGACCATATAACGGACGCGTATTTTCTCCCCCACCACGACAAAATTGTCCACTATCGCAGCCGAATGTTACTCGCGAAAGAAACACAAATGATGATTCGTATGAAAATAACCTACACTGGAGATGTAATTGCCGACATTTTACATTTTATGACCTTTCGTTTGACCCCAAGGTCATCATTTTTCATGCCTGCGTTCGACCGGAATTAATAACCCCGTTAAAGGCTTTAAGAAGTAGGGATTCTGGGGAATTCTGGAAAATCTAGGGATATTTTTTTTTAATCGGGGAAGCCAGTCCGTCGTAAAACTTTGTCGACTACTAAAGGTTATTTAGACGTGTGTATAATTTTTATCGAAAATATCGAATTTTGCCATGCGATTGGTTAATTTTCTCTCGAACGGCCAAAACCCGATTACCAAAAGTTCCTTAATTTTTACTAAAAAAATTTCTCCCAACCTCAAATCACTTTCCAGCCCCGAAGATCTTCGCCCTGGGCTTCTCAATCGCCAAAAAATTCATGAACGAGTACACAATTTCAAAAATTCAAATCCACAAAGCCGATCCCAACAGATGGCGTCCCGCAATTTTAAAAACCATACCGGAGGATCAAATTCCCGCGTATTTTGGGGGAACGCTGACGGACGCGGACGGGAATCCCCGGCTTCGTTCGAAAATCTGTCAGGGCGGGAAAATTCCAAAGGAGATGTACAAGAAGAACTTCGACAAGACTAACGAGGACTTCACAACGATTGTCGTGAAGAAGGGGGACAAGATGAAAATTGATTTTGTACCGGAGAAGTTGGGCTCGATACTCAGCTGGGAGTTTCGCTCTGAAGATCATGACATAAGATTTGGAATCATGAGGAGGGGAACGGGCGGTGAGAAGGAGGAGCTCATTCCAGTCCGTAGAGTTGCGGCTCACCAGTTGGACGAGGTTGGGGTGTTGACGTGCGAGGAGCCCGGAACTTACTCGGTCGTCTTCGACAATTCCTACAGCCTCTTGAGGAACAAAAAAATTCATTACAACGTCAGGCTTGCTGAGCCCACCGAAGGGCTCCAAGAACTCGCCTTCCAAGACGTCTAGAGATTTTAGTAATTTCTTTTTATCCGCGGGAACAACCGCCGGTTGTCGTATCACGGGCCCCAATGGACATCAATTGTCTCATTGTTTATTTAACAATGAGACGGAGTCCGATGGATCGACTTACACGAAATCAGAGGGCTCCTGGGGTAAGTGATAGGAGAATTGAGAAATTGAAAATCAACAGACAATTAGAGAATATAATACAACAAATGAGACATCGTATTATCCAAATTCTGTTGCATACGCTCAAAATCATTAATAATTCGGCTGCCTTGTATGTCACAATTGCAGCGCAATTACCAATGATTTATCACTATGAATGTTGTAAATATTGAATTATTACGAAACTGGTGAATAAATATATCCCCCAATTGTGCAAGAGTAAAAGTTAATCCGATTCGCTTGAAACATTTTCTTTATTGATCATTAACGATGTGTTATCATGTTTTTCATGCTGAGTATAAAATGGAAATGCGGACAAGTATCACATGTCATCTTATCGTAATCTAATCGTCTTCGTTGAGGAGCATTTCGATAAGGCCCAGGTCAAGACATTGATCACCCTCTAGACGCTTTTGAGTGCCCCATATTGATAATGTTGGTAAAACGTTCAATTTCGTCTTTGGGTTCGAGCGAAATGGGCATTTGTGGTCTTTCCAGCTGGAAAACAAAATTATCATCGTCATTGGGCCTGATAATTCGCGGGAGGCAGTGAGAAAATGATATATATTAGTTTTTTTTTATTATTTACTAGTATATACTATGTTATCACTGCAGAGAGAGCCTTCAGTCGGCCGAAAACCACTTTTCGGCCTACATGGACCAAAAGTGGGCATTCTAACCCCCCTCGCTGGGTTAGAAACGCTCGCTGTCGGCCATTTTGGCAGAAAAATCGTCGTAACCCTCGCCTTCGGCTTGGCTCGCAATTTTGCTAGTCAAGATGACTTGTCTTCATTTTTCTCCCTAGGGGAGAAAATTAGTATATTTTGGACCTAGGGCGGAAAAGTAGACAAGTTGTCCTCACGAGCGAAATTACGATCCGAGCGGCAGGCGAGGATTGTAAGCACCCGAGGAATGCTTGTCTGATTTTCCTTACGAGGGTTGAATACGATTTTTCTGGGAAACGAGGTTAGAATGCTCACTTTCGGTCCATATAGGCAGAAATAGTATATTTCGGACCTCGGGCGGAAAAGAAGATAAGTCGTCGCCACGTGCAAAATTACGCCCAAAATATACAATTTCCGCTGAAATGAACGGAAGCGAACGTTCCCCGCCGAGCGAGGCGAGGCTAGAATGACCACTTTCGGTCCATGTAGACCGAAATATACAATTTCTGACTCGTCTGATTGCAGTCCTCGGCTTCGCCTCTGCCTGCAGCCCTCACATTCGTCAGAAAAGATTTTTTGGTCTCATGACGAAGTATCAGAATTTTTATTTTTAACGGTTTTTTAAGTTTAGGAATTTTTTTTATAAATTTCTAAATAAATGCCTTACAATGCTCTATCCCCAACCTCGACATGCACGAAATGGGCATTTTCGGGAGCGGCTTTGATTCCTTTCTCAATGAACGGTTCAGCTGTAATAATACATACAAAAATAATTACCGAGTTGTCGGGGTCAACCACAACCACCAGCTGACCAATTCCCCTGACCAAAATTCTCAGGCGGTCGGGGGCAATTCGAGGGGTTAATCGAGTGTCGAGAGAAGAGTTAAAAAATCCTAGGGGATGTTGACTGAATTATAAGAAAATTTATTCCTCCAGGATTTTTTAGGAACTTCTCCAGGATCAATCCTAAGAAACTGTTGATATTGTCTCCTAGGAGACTTCTGGAAATTACGGGAAGAATCCTGGAGGAGTTTAAGCGCTCGTAGCTCAATCAATTAATTCCAGATTTTTGTAGCATTTTTCCTGGAGAACAATTAGCCCCTCGAGTCGCCCCGTCAGCGTCTGCACGGCGAGACATTTTCCCGAAATAATTACCCCCTGATTTGGTGATTGTCTGGCGATTAGACTGTTAGGGAAAAAATCCCCCAATTGCTCAGGAAAATTCAACGTCTCCAACAAAAATTGTGGACACGTCTGGATAATTTTTGGTAAGTAGTGAATAAATTATAATGAGCAGTTGGATAATTCATTAATTAATTATTGCCGAATATTATTGAACGAATTATTGTCAGATGATTGTTGTCGAACGTCTGGACAACAGTAGAATTACCAAAAAACCGGCCATTTCTGCCCAACTAACCCCTTGGTTATCCAGACCCATCAGCGATAGACTAATTTATCTCCTAATTATTGTAATGGCTTCCATAATGTTCAATGTCTGATAATTACCGTGGACACAATCAGAACACCAACTCTCTCCACTGGGTAATTTGCTGCCACTGTAGAGGACAATCACTTGTCCCTGGGCCTTGAAATCCTCCATGAACTTGAGGAAGGGCTCGTAACCCTCAACATGATGCTCGACAACCATTTTATACGACAAATATTAAAAGAAAATCACCAGGTTCGACGATTGATCCCCGAGGGTGGGCTTGTTATCTAGAATCCGCCTCCAAATGACTCTAACCACATGACAAATACCTTGGAGACTCCGCCAGGTGTCTCCGACTGCTGACGAACGGGGGCAGCACCTCTCGATTTCCACCGGAGGGTATCGAGAGATCACGTGGGAATGACAACAATCGTCGGAAGTGCATTCTCGTTGCTTTGACACGAATCACCCATTTATTAATAAAACAATTCAATTCCGGTCTCTGACCAAAATCGGAGCCAAGGGGAGGCAACAGCGACCCTGGACTGGCAGTGAACCTGAGACGTTCCTCTAATTTACGGAATTCCGGGGATATTTTGACAAAAATATTGAGAAATTTATTTTTGTTTTTTTTTTTTCATTTCTTGGAGACCAGTTTTTCTTTAGACGTCTACTAATGAGCCTGGGGAATTTAATCTTTCATCGATGCTAATTGAGATTTAATTGATGTGTCATTAGCATTAGTTAGTAGACAGGAGAGACTAATACACTTTTAATAACTCAACGGAAAACGTTAACGAAAATTCTATTGTTGACACTAATAGCGAAAGAGATGGAGGCAACAAAATACTCAAGGATAAACTTACTTTGGATTTTCGGTTGAAATTAATTGTGGAAGTGATGAGAATTGGTAATGAGAATGTCTAAATAATTTGTCAATTTGGGAATTTTGATTCCCTTGAAACCCTGGAGACAAGGGCAAAATGGACACTCCAAGTCTTTTTTGAGAGACTGATCCCTCGTCAGTAAATTAATTTATTGAAGAAGAATTAATCAAAAATTCAATAATTAATTGGGGTTTCAGCATTTGATAAAAATCGATTGGAAGCCAAAGCTCCAAAATTTCATTATCTCCCTTCCCTTCTACGCTAAGAAATTCTGGAAAACAAAATAGCAATCACCGACAACTGTCGATTTTGCTCGTCTTCCTCGTCGACAATCAGAACATTGTACGCTAAAAAATTTTTTAAAATTCCCCTGGTCCCCAAAAGAGCTCCAGGACCCACTCGAAGCCCTGAAAAATCCTGCTCCCCTCGCCAAAGACAAAAAAACTCACCTAATTTTCCGAAAATGTCAGCTGTTCAGCTTTCACTTCTCTCGAAACTCAGGTTATGAATCCAAAGAGTCCCAACACTTATCACTCCACTTGTCTCTCCACCAACTATGAGACTTGTGAGTCTGTCAAGAGTCACCTGAAAACTTATCAGGCCTCCACACTCTCCAAAAATTCTCAAAAAAAATCTGGCAACGCACGGAAACCTCCAAACCCGACGACTAGAATTGAAGCCAGTATTTATTTACACTTCAGCCCCGACTTCCTTGAACCCCTGAGCAAGTCAGGGGCCTACCTTACCCGCGGAGTGACCTGAGACCACCGTTAGCCCTTTCTGATTGGGCCTGAGGCCCTAATAGGGACGGAAAATCGCGAAATCAATGGCGATTAGTTACCCTGTGGAGTAATTCGGTTTCTTGCGATACTCGTGAGGGTTTCTGAGCCTCTCTGACCCTTCCGGCGGGTGAGGATGTTCTCTGGACCCTCTTCAGGGACCTTAGCTCTCTCTGATTGATCCAGAGGCCCTGATGAGCTCAGACAGTCCCAAAATCAAGACCTAAAAGAATTCTTTTATTGAAATTTCACTCGTGATCCTCTCGGAAGACTTTTCCGAGAGGATTATTGTGGACAACAAAAAGAAATTGGCCCTCCTGACCTTACTCTTGTGGTGTCAACATGCCACTAACTGCTACTGTCCAATTTATGTCATTTTCAAGACGAGGGCTTCCCTTCCCGGGTTCTCCCGCGCCTTCCCGAAGGTCCAGCGAGTCCTCCTTCCCCTCAATGGCCAGAGATCCCTGGCGACGGTCCGGCTCCCCAATCCCTCCACCCCTTCCTTCAGGAGCAAAACTCAAGACAAATGAAGACAATAACCTTCAGGTGAATTAAAATTGATTTATCAGCCCTCGGATGGACCTCTCCAAAGGGCCACATTCGTTCCTGTCATCGTTTGGGACCTTCACATCCCATGATAGAACCCAAAAATAATGATGGACTATCCTGTAGCTGTCACTGTCCCAGTTCCTGTCACCTTCACCGATATTGCGACCATTCCACAAAAAATTCCTCGAATCCCTCGGCAAGTAAGGTCTCCCCTTTCCCCCGGGGTCTTCCGAGCCTTCCCGAAGGACCGTCGAGTGCCCCGACAACCTCAGTCCCCTCCTGATTGGCCAGCCAACGCTGGCGACGGTCCGGCCGCCAATCAGACCCTCCCTCCCCAATCCTTCCTCTCCCTTCCTCAGGGGCGAAACTCGAGACAAGTGGGGGCGGTAATGTGGCGAAGGTGTTGAAAGAGCCACAGCTGGTTTTGTTAGCATTCGATATACAACAGTGAATTATTCAACAATATTCCTCTGTATCAAAGTCTTTAAACTTTCCACTGCACTTGGACGAGCTTTTCCAACACCTCGGGACAATAAATGGCAGTTAATTTATGAGGTTAGCGGGGTTAAATAGGGATTCTGGAGGTCAGCGGGGGCTTGAGGTGTCGTCCAGTCTCGTCTGGAGTGGCACGAGGTTCCAACATTAGGATTTTAGCTTGAGGGGAGGAGTGGAAGACATTTTTTTGGATATTTTTAGTGTCATTTTGGATATCATGGCTGAACTTTTTCCCTTCGAACTTCATGATTGTGATACTGTTGGCCGAGAGGAGTCTGACGATGATGTCATTGAGATTGGAGAGGTGAGATCATTTTTTTTTTTCACTCCCGGACTCGACGTTTCGAGGGGTTTTATGGATTTTGGAGGGGGCGGAAAGCAAGTGAAATTGTTGAAAATTGGAGTTGATTTTGTTTTGTGCTTTTTTTTGGTGGCATCTCTAGGGAGAGTACGATCCCAATCCCAACGTCAACGAGATCATTGAGTGAGTTGAGATTCATTTGCAAGTTTTGGGGGGGGCTTGCTAGACATTCTGATGACTTTTTTTTTGTTTATCAAGGGCTGATGGCTGCGAAACTGTTGCCATTTCTGAACAAAATGTCAACCGTGGGAGGGAACGAGCTGGTCCCCAGGACTTTGAATTGTGCAAAGTCATTGGTAAGGGTGGATATGGAAAGGTTTTCCAGGTGAGAAAGGTCACTGGCAACGATGCTGGAACTATTTTCGCTATGAAGGTGAGTTTACCAAGGTTTTTTCTCTTTAAGGGACAGATAAACTCAGAAAATAAGGTCTTGAAACGTGGGAGGTACTCAAGTGAAGAGTACATGGAGGACATGAATCCATAAGCATATTCTGATTCTGATTTTGGGAAATTGGAATGTGTTCTGCAGCCACAACACATTTTTCTAGGGAAACCTTTGGGGTTTTTAACCTCAAAATTTTGGAGGCACGTCATTTTTGGGGAGGATTTTCAGTTTTTATTGCATTCTTGGGCAACTGGAGAGTGTGGAGAGACTGAGAATATTTCTGTAGATTATTTTGGTACAGAAATAAGGAGTGAGTGATGATTTTTGACGTGAGGAAGAGTTTTTTTTTGGGAAAATGCTGGTTCAAAGTCGACAAGAGTTTTTCGTTGTTTTCTTTCAATGTCAGTTATTTACTGGATTTTTACTGAGGAACTCTTTAGTTTTGTTCCACTGGAGGCATTTAATTATGTCCGAAGTTAATTGCGGTCGAGATAATCCGGCATTCATGAACAATAAAATATCATAAGGACAATAAATTGTTTTTATTATGAGGGAACAATTCAAGTCTTGAGTAATTAGATTTTTCTTGCGTCGGGAACACCAGAAAATCATTAGCATTGTCTTATCGTCTAATTCTCAGAACATATTAGATGTTATTCGTACTCAATCATTATCGAGGCAAAGGGGATTTAATGAGAGGGGAAATTAAGGAGACACTGCGAACGAGACATGACGAGGACAGGATTTTTCAACTTCGAGGAAATAAATATTCATGATAAAATATAGGAACTCAAAATTGTCTCAGTGATTCTCAATCTTTTACCAATATAACGAGTTTTGGAACAAAATTGACGAATCAAAGGCTCGAAAATTATTCTCTGATGTCCTCAGTCCAAAAAAAAAAATGGCTACTCACCACTCGTCAACTGCGGAATAAATTGAGTCAATTTTAATTCATTTACAATCCGTAAAAACCTGACCCGGAGCGTTTTTATCGATGTTCGTCTGGATGACATCCAATACTCGAGAAAATGTTATCGTTAAATGTCAAGTAATTATTGAAGCGTAGAGATAAAAAGTTCATGAATATGGAGAGAATGAGGAAGTGCATGTAAAACGTTTTTTCTGGCTCTTTATTCCAACGTCTGGAGACACTACTGGCTCGTATATTTTTGGGAAAATTCCTGGATGGAGTGTTTACGCTCGCGAGTGAGACCTGTCTCAAGGAAGAGTCAAAAATCTTGACCTCCAGCCTCCGAAATTCCCAAAATTCCAAAAAATCACCAAATGAACTGGGAATTTTGGAGTGAAACGAGGAAACAGTTCCAGGCGCATATCTCGGAATCTGAGAGCGCCAGTGAAATTCTCGTCATAACCTTTTTTGTAGACCTCCGATCGCTCTACAAAAAAGGTCTCTATGAAAATTTTCCTAATTCCCTTGCATTCGGAGATATTCCCCGCGAACTGTCAGCGAATCATCAGTAAATTAATTCAATCAATGAATTCCAATTTCTTCGTGAGCCTATGAAAACGATTTTTTATCTTCACCACCTCCAGGTGCTGCGGAAAGCCTCGATAATTCGTAACCAGAAGGACACGGCGCACACGAAGGCCGAGAGGAATATCCTGGAGGCGGTGAAACATCCCTTCATCGTCGACCTGATGTACGCCTTCCAGACTGGCGGCAAACTCTACCTGATCCTGGAGTACATGTGCGGTGGTGAGTAATTAAATGTCTCCAACAAAAATAAAACTTCTCCCCAATTGTAGGAGTCGAAAGAAAAAAAACAATCGCCAGGAACCAAATAATGTGATTTGATTCCCTCATCAACAATTTTGTAAACAATTGAGAGATATTTGCAGGTGAGCTGTTTCGTCATCTGAACGACGAGGGAATCTTCCTGGAGGAGACCGCCTGTTTTTACCTGTCGGAGATAATTCTGGCCCTGCAGCATCTCCACCAGCAGGGGATCATCTACAGAGATCTCAAGCCGGAGAATATTCTGCTGGACGCAGAGGGACACATCAAACTCACTGACTTTGGCCTCTGCAAGGAGCACATCCAGGAGGGCTCAGTGACTCACACGTTCTGCGGAACTATCGAGTACATGGCACCTGAGATACTCACCAGGAGTGGGCACGGCAAGGCCGTCGACTGGTGGAGCCTGGGGACACTCATGTACGACATGCTCACAGGTCAGTAATATCGTCAACATATTTTTTCCAAAACCCGTATTATCTCAGTAAAGAGTAAGGTTAGGGGAAATTATCAGAAGAGATTTTTTGTTGCAAAATTGATCGGCTACAAAAATGATCTTATGACATTATCTCCTAAAGCCACTCCTTTCTAAGATAATCCGCGTTTTATAAACATCGGAGAAGTACCTTGTCTCGGTTTACCGGGATCATTGCAAAAAATGAGTTTCCAAAAATTCGCCATCAGCCAGTCTCCCGCATTAGTCATAAATAATTGACAATGCAGAGAGCTTATCGATGACGAAATGATGTTCCTCCAGGTTCTCCCCCCTTCACCTCTGAAAACCGGAGGAAGACGATCGAGAAGATCCTCAAGGGCAAGCTGATACTGCCCCCTTACCTCACCCACGACGCACGGGACCTGATCAGGAAACTCCTGAAGAGACAGGTCCCCCAGAGATTGGGCTCCGCCTCCTCTGATGCTGAACAGGTCAAGAGTCATCTGTTCTTCAGGCACATCAACTGGAATGACGTCATCTCCCGGAAATTGGAGCCCCCGTTCAGGCCCAAATTGACCAGCGAGGATGATGTCTCACAGTTTGACAAGAAATTCACCAATTCTGCTCCTATTGATTCACCGCCTGAGTACACACTGAGTGAGAGTGCTAATCGAGTTTTCCAGGTAATTATTTTGATTATTCCCCAGGGGTTGGGGCGTCGCGCGCTGGCGATTATAGCGATTATTTTTGCGCAATTGCAATTACAACGATTACTTCCATTCGGCTATTGATGATTGACCTCCGGTTTTGCAATTGTTTCTCTAACAAAATAACTGGCAAATATTATTTTTGCTATTCAACAAAACAATTGGGAAATGAAAAATATCTTGGGCAAGATACATTTTCTCTTTGAGTCTAATGAGAAGAATCAAATTTTTTTTAATGAAAAATCGTTATTTTTATAGAGCGTTAACAAAATTAATGTTAATAAATAATTGAACAGTCTGACCTTTATCGAGGGTGGAATCTCGTGTTTATTTTTAAAGTCCGGCAATTTATAGAATTTATCCAATTTTATTCCATTTAATTTCATTGAAATAATTTGTTATAATTCTTTCGGTTGAGAGTAGATCAGCTGATTTGTAGATCGTAGATCAATTGAATGGGTAATTTTTCAGGGATTTACTTACGTTGCACCGAGTATTCTTGAGGATATGTATCAGCCGCGTGTTGTACACGCCAGGAGCCCCCGCAGGAGTCATCTGAAGAGCTTCTCGCCACGAAGTAATCATTTCCATCATCACCACAGGTGATTAACAATTTTTAAAAAATAAAATACGGAAAATTTGTTGATTAAAAAATTGAGCGGGTGGAATTAACTGGTTCCTCTGAAACTAGACGAGTTTTTTTTTACTCAGGGCCATTAATCAATAATTAATTAATCAGTTAGTGCGGGATTAATTGACGTTTAATGCCCAAAAGTTGTTAATAATTTTGTTTTTTAAATAATGGATTTTTATTTCTCTTCCAGGCACAACGGAGTTGGTCACAACAGCATAGAGGACGCTGAGATGATAGAAATAGGTTAATAAACGCCCCCGCAATTAACGAAAAAAAATTAATTAGCCCTAGATTATCACGAACTCTTTATAATTTAATCCCATGGAATTCGTCGAGTTTCCACGATCCTTCGATCTCAGGGAAGGATATACCTAATTAATTCAATAAATCTCCTCGATTACCCATTGTTTTCATCGGAGAATTTAGATGAAAATTTATCCCATTGCCGACGTTTAAACATTTTTTAAATAAACAAAAATGGTGGAGGAACTTTACGTGGAACTTGACTCGACGATTTTGGGTGTTAGCAAATTTTTTTCTCGTTTAAATAATTTTTTTTTCCCCTTTGATTTCAAATAGTTATTCATTACGCTGGAGCAATTTTATTATTAATTAATGTTTGTTCATCGATTGCTGGCGCCTCCACGCAGCGAAAAAAATTCGGCATTTTATCGGGAGCTGGAGGTAAATAGGAAATAGTGCGAGAGAAATTTTTTCATTTAAAAAATATTGAAGGCTGATTTCTTATCGAGAAGAGTTCCTAATGCAATCATTGGCTTTTTTTGATCGAATTATGATGAGGATGAGCAGTAGAAAATGTGGAGATAGCGGGGGGAAAAAGAATGATTAATTAGTTAGGACAGGAGGAAAATGTAATTTTTCAATTTTCACCTCTTGTTTGGATTAATTGGTCAATTAATTTATTGACGATTGGAATAATTGACATGTAATCGACCACTTAAACTCAAAAAAAAAATAACTGCCCAAGTGTTCATGGATTAATCGTCTCACGACGTGATCCCCCGAATTTTGTTTATTTTTAAAAAATCGAAATAGCAAACGAATTTTGTGAGAAATAGTTTATTTTATTGATTGAAATAATGGTAAATTCAGTTGAAATATTCTCAGACGTAATGTTAATTAATAATTGATAATTCATTAATTTATCCAGTGATTGAACAGGTTTTAATCTTCTTTTTATTTTTATTTTGTATTTTCTAGGGCGAGTGAGAGGGGGAATTTTCATTTTTTATTTTTAATTTTCAGCTTTAATTTTGTTTTAATCACGAGTCAATGATTTAATCTTTAATTTCTGGAAACTTTATGTTGAAGCACTGGATAAATAAACTATTGAGAGGTGAGGATTTGGCGTGAGTAAATGAATAATTAAAAATCATTAACTTATTATCATATATTCGATTTAAAATTAATTCATAAGGCGAGGAAAATTTAATGATAATTGAGGATTTCGTTTTGTAAGGGGACCCATAGTTTATTCACACACTTTTGTAACAAACAAAAAAACATGTGCTTAATGGAGTGATGCTAGGAGATCGAGAGCCATTGAAATGATTGATTATTTTGTGAAAAAAAAATTGATTTTGTGGTTTTTTGAGAATTTTTTTTTTGTTTCTTCGGGGTTTTCTTTTTTTTTTCATTATTTTTAAGTGCAAACGACTTAATGATGGCTCTTTTGAGTTACTATCTGCGGTATTTAGGTGAAATTGTGTATAAATATTGCTCTGAGGAGGGATTTGATGGAGATTTTGGGGAATTTAATTTGTTTACGAACGCACCGGTCGGAGGGGAGGGCTGATTTTGAGGGGGAGTGTTCGTCTCGAGGAGACGAACATTTTGAAATTTTTTTTTTCGCCCTAGGTCAATTTGAAGACGAGATATTGACAATTAAAGAGTCGAAACAGGTGAAAAGGTCATTCTTTTGTTTAAACAATTGACGATATCTTTGGAAATAATTGGGTTAGGAGAGGTTTCTTGGGCTTAAAATTTGCGGCGTGAACAGACGAATATTTTGAATTTTTAAACAACTTTCTAGCACGTCTGGAACCTGAGATATCTGCAGATGAACTTCATAAACAAATTGAAAATCTGGAATTTTCAATAATTTCGTTGAACAATTGAAGCTACCTTTGTTAATAATCGAGCTACAGAAAAAAACTTTGAACAAAAAATTTTCATCTCCAGCTGATCTAGATTTTTTCCCCGAAACATTTTCCTCCACGTTCAATATTTCGGAAGATATCAGCAATAAACCACCAACAACAGTTGGCAAATTATTTAAACAATCATTCAAACTAATCTCCATCGAATCCAATCGCAGAAAAATTAGGGAAACGAGGTGGGTTAACAGTAATTACCATTTTAGATCGTAATTTAGTGAAGGAACGATGATAATGCGAAAACAGGAAAAAAAGTTATGAAATAAAAATGATTAATAAACAATTTTCCCCGAGGCTTCTCTGACTAAATAATCCATCGAATTAACACTCATTTAATTATTAGGACACTTAATCGGGTAATTATCGTGTTGATTAATTAATAACAATTTTTTACGAATCAATGTAAGAATTCATTATAACAACCATTGCCATAATTAATTAACAATAACAATTGAGAAAATAATTCATTAGAATCAATTAGTCATGTTTATAATTACGTGAGCAACAATAAGCAATGGCAATTACTTAATGCACTGCCGAGAATTGCATTGGACTTTTTTTTTTTCAATAATTTTTGGAAAATTAAACAACAGATGAACTGAATTGATTAATTTGTTAAACAAATTGAGTAAATTAATGAGGAAAAAAAATTGTGGAGTAGTTGAATTACTCCAGTGATAAGTAACATTTGTTTCAGTACCAAAAAAACATGTTTAATGATTACACAAGTCATTAGTTAATTATTAATTAATTCATACTTTTCGTTAAAAATAGGAAATATCGGGAGAACAAAATTTATGTTATAGGCAATTTTTATTTTTACTTGGAGAACTGAAATTGAAGGAAGAGATTTGTAAAACAAAAGTGACTTATAGGCTTCCATTTATCAATAATAATTAACAATTTTTTTAGCTTGTAGAGGAGGAAAAGTTGAACAAAAAAAATTCATAAAATAAAAGGAAAAAAAAAGGAATTTTTAATCGTTGAAAATGTTGAAAAAAAAAATGGAGATAAAAACTGTTTCATCACCCGAAGATTGTGTTCTGTCCACTACCAGCTCGATCCACAATTAATTTTGTTTATTGTTACTGCGCAACTTATTCAGCCGGAAATCCCAAAAATTTATCGATAAAAATATAAAAAAATATAATGGAAAATTGATTTTGATGTTCACAATCCCCCGAACCCCTCCCCCACATATGAGTGTAGAACAGAATTATTTTAAATAAAATACGATGCGATGTGTAACGTAAAAACCAATTGTTTAACTATGACAATTACCCACAACTGATGTTTCCTTAATTAACAAATGAATAACTCGCGAACGAGTGGTGCTAACCGAGCTCACGAGCGCTCATTTTAAAGAAAAATTCATGCCCTTTCTCCTGAAATTTATTTCAACGAAATCGGCGGCCGCAATCAAAAGTTATGCTTAATTTTACACAACAACAAAAAGAAGGGACGATTTATGACGAGGAAAATTCGGCAAAAGGTGAGAAAAAAAAATCATTAAATATAATTCTAACGACACGTACGTTTTATTTATTCTATATACAGAAGAAAAAAAAAGAATCCAGCTGAGATGATACCGCACTAAGATCAAATCATCCTCTTCTCATTTGGTTTTTTTCATGGAAAAAAAAATTGGAAATTAACGTCTATTCGTAGATGTCCTCCTTATCAGCGATATAGCGCACAATATCCCCGGGTTTCATGAGTTTCTCGGCGTCCACGTCGGGTATCTCAAACCCAAAGTCATCCTCGATGGCCATGATGACCTCCACGTGATCAAGAGAGTCGAGCCCCAGATCATTCAGAAAATGAGATTCCAGG
Organism: Psyttalia concolor; assembly: GCA_030522845.1. NCBI lineage: Eukaryota > Metazoa > Arthropoda > Insecta > Hymenoptera > Braconidae > Psyttalia > Psyttalia concolor. Next base: position 22,957 of record JAPYZM010001435.1, read on the forward strand.
GTCAACTGGGCATAAAATCCTCCCGTTACAAAACCGCCATTTTCTCGAGAAGTAAAGGAGGTAGAGGAAAACTGTCAACACCACTAGCTTCCCCGGAAAATTTCCCACCTAAACCCCTCATTGTTCGCCCATTTTGCCCCGGGAATAGTCGTCACGCGAGGGAAAAAACAATTGCCAAACATTTTTGTTCCGCCATTTTGTCTCCACTTGACAGCGGTTTTTTCCTCTGAAAAGCTTACCACCGGGGCAAAACGGGCTCCCAACCAGAGGTTGAAATGGGAAATTTCCCTGGCTATCCACTGGGGTCATTTTCGGCCCCATACCTCCCCCCCTTCCCCCTCAAACAATCGATTTTCTAATCGATAGTCAGTGAATTGATGGATAAAAGTCAATGGAATTGATGGAAAACTGACAGTAATCGATTAATAAATTAATTAATAATTGAGGTAAGAGCCACGAGTCAATGATACCTTATTCGGATCGACTTTGTCATAGAGTTTTAGGACCAAGAGAACCCTCTGACGAATTAAATCGAGTGTCAATGGTTGTTTACCACAGTAGAAACGTGTCAGCTCGACTCGTGGCCCCTGCACATAAAAAATACAATTGTTGTGGTTTTTTTTGTTTAAATAGTCACCTTGTCAGCTGATATCTTGTCGTATGACGCCACAATTTTCAACACTCTCTCCTCGATCTCAGAGCAAGTTGGTTTGGGCTTGGGGGGCCAAGTCTCTTCCTGTCTTACTGTTATTGCCTGGATTCATTGGAGGAGGGAAAATTGTTTAGCTGTCCAGTGGAAAAACAGGGAAAATGCCCCCCCGCCCCTCGTAAAATTAGTTTTTTGGTCGAGGGGGGCCGTGGGGAATTCGCCTCAGCAGGTCATCAAGCGGGTTTAACATCAGTTACAATAATTCTAATTATTTTCGTTTTTTTTTTGAGGAGGAGAAAGTCTTCAGATTAAATGAGCAAACATTTGTTGATTCAGAACTTGTTGGAGAACTGCTCGCGACGAAGATTTTCCCTGTTTGATCACTTTATTGAAGGGATTGAGAGTTAAATAAAAAAAAAATCAAACAAGTCTAACAATCCAAGGAATTGGAGGAATTCCATAAATTACCATTAATTGAGAAAGATTGGAAATATTACAAAAAGTTCTGTTTAATTGTCATTGTGTTCTGTTGAATTGATTGCTGAACGCAATAAACAAATTCTCAAAAAGAAAACAACGTCAAAAAGTCTGGCAAATTAAAAAAAAAATGCTGACATTGGAAATCAAAATACCTCCACTTCTCACTCGCATCCGTCCGAAATGAGAGAAAAATAAATGAATAAATGAATGACATTAAAAAAACAGACTTTCTTTTTAGATTCTCAGAAATCTCCAGACACTGAATAAAAATCGAGCTCATGAAATCCCCAATTTTCTCCTCTCCTCCAGGAATAACCCCCCCAACTACTTAGGAGTCACCCAACCCTTGAGAAGATCTCGTGAATAATTGACAAAAAAAAATTAATAAAATGTTTTGATGCTGCAGTTACATAACACCCACGACCACTTTCCTCGCCAGAGAAATCCTGAAATCAAAGTAATTAAACTGGATGAATACCTGAACACTGGAGGCTCCAAGAAGTCCCTTGGACCCCTTGAAATTCGTGTGAATGAGTCTGGGTCCGTTGGCGGAGGCCAGAAGCGCCTGGCTCCGAGCTCTGAGACCCGTGGGATTGATTCTCCCAATGCACCGGGTGGCCCCCGACAAGAGTCTAACACTGGTTAACGACGCCATTTAATTAGTCACTACAACTCGACCAATTAATCTAAGAAAGATGAGCAAGTCAACTGACGATTTGTCGATTTTCTGTGGCAGTTTTTTAATCGGTCTTTCGGATTACGAGGCTCACTGGGGCACAAAGAGAGGTTAGGAAGGATGAACGAGTCTCCAAGAGGTGCCCCCACTCATTTCGGGGATCGTCGGAATGACTTCCGGCGATGAAGAGATCGTTTCCATGGGTCGCACCCAAGAATCCCTTGTTTATCGACTGGAAATGAAAAAAAAACTGACTATTTTATCGACGACATTCGCAAATAAAAATTGTCAAAATTGTTTTTATTTCTTCCGGAGTGTTTTGAGGGTTCAATGGACCCCAGGGGAGTCTGGGGATCCTGCGAAATTTCCGTGAATAGTGCAAAATTGTCATTTGGAGATTGAATCAGTGACTTTTCAATAATTGGGGAATTTAATGTCTCGAGGAGTCAAAGAATTGACATTGAACATCAAAGAGTGTCTTTCAGAGTTTTCCGGGTTTTTGGGGTTGATCTAGACCCCAGAGGCCAGAAGTAGTAAAATACAATTGTCGAGAAGATTTTGTGATAGCTGAGAAAGAACAAAAAATTTTTTTGGCCAGTTTTGAGGGAAATTGCGATTTTTGAGGTTAGAAATTTCTGCAGAAATCAGGGGATTTCCTGGTTTTCCTGGACGTCATGGAATACATTGGTGAAGCCCTGGCCCTTGGGTTCGATAGTTTGATCTTCGGAATATGCTTGAAACAATATTTCCATTGCCGAAATTCCATGAAAGCCATAAAAGTATGTAAATCATTATTTTTCCTCCGAAATTGTATTTTTACGTTGACGTCCTCCATTTCTCTGCCTCACAAAATTCAATTATCTCAATGAAAATTCCCTCAAGTACCTAAAAAGTTACATGAAGTTCTTTTAAGTGATCATTTTCCGGCAGAATGCGGAGGCTTACGACATCGGCGAGAACCTGAAGCTGATAATAAAAGACAGGCCAGAAAATAAAATAGAGTACGTGGCCTTGAGGGGATCGATCTCAGCAATAGGAAAGCCTCTTTATGGAGTACACGATAAATCAATCTCAGGAGTTGTTCAGAAGCTCTCGGTGAAGGAGCATGTGGTGGCCAGGACGACCGCTGGATTCTGGTATGCAATAAATAACCATTAATTTTCTTTCCTATTAATTAAAAAAAAAAGAATCGATCCGATTTTACATCTGGCCGGTGTCCAAGGGCCGAGAAAAAATACGGTAATTATTTAGTAGATTCACACCAGCTTCGGCTCCCCGATTCCAGGTAGGAATCCCTCCCGAAACCAGCCGAACGTGTTGATGTTTACTATTCGTGTGTCCTCGTGCGCGACGATTTAAATGTACAGTTAAATAACTTGCCCCAATGCTCTTTGCGCTATCCAGGGTCAACGACGTGGACGTGGCGGTGTATCTGGCCCCAAAGACAACACATGTTGATACAGATACAGACAATGGACAACACAAAGATGGATGGTACATAATTAA
>JAPYZM010001436.1:0-18499 GCA_030522845.1 Psyttalia concolor
GTGCCCGTGGTAGGGGTTCCTGTCACCAGTTCAGTAGGGTTACTGTTCTGCGTTGATTTCTAGTTTATTTACATTTTCACACGTAAAATGCCAACAACCGAAGGGACGAATACAATAGGCTGAGCTAGCATTTCTGGGGAATTCTTCAAATGTTGCTAATATCCCTCCCTCTCCAGATACTTCTCACGTAACGTCGATTACATCGATCGATTTCCTTTGATCTATCGATAAATTTAATTGACTTTAATAAATTTCACTTCACGAGGTCGGCAATTACTTCGAATTGATTGAATAAAATACGACAATCATAATAAAAAACATTATACAACGATAAACGTGAAAGTAAATGTGGAGTATCAAATTGTTATAAAAAGTCTCGTTAAAATTAATGAAATAATTCTGTCCAATTATTTGTACAGTCCGTGAATGGATCGTCGTTTGTAATCAATGACAATGGTCCACTGTCATTTAGAATGTTAAAAAAAAATGAGAGACGCAAAATACATATTATTTTTTCTCGATCGCAGAACAAGTTCAAGCATTGGAGAGATATTCAACATGGAACAGCTACAGCAACAGGTAGATACAAAATAGTTTTGCCAAATAAAATGATAAGAAAAACCAATTTAATGAATTTTTTCGAGCCTCACTAATTTTTTATCTTTAGATTCTCACCTGGTGCGACGACCTCGAGGAATATCTGAAGTGCGCCCAGTGCAATCGAACCCTGGTTCAGGACGTTTATCTCTGCGAGGCAGGTCACTTTGTTTGCCTGGCTTGCAGCCAGAGCTCACCGAATGACAAGTGCTCCATCTGCAAGATGAAGTACACTAAGATACGAAATTACCTTGCTGAGAATCTTGCCGGGAAGATGGAGACAATTAAGGGTATGATTGATGGAAATAGCGAGAACGACAACGACTCGAGATCCGTCTGCAGTGAGGTCAGTAATCCCGCCTGGAAAACCTTCTCCTGTTGGATTGGCAAGTGCAAGACTATGGGGACTATTGAGGAAATGCGTCAGCATTACAAGGACAGCCACAGTGGATTCTACGTGAAGCACTGCGACGGTAAACTCCCACACTCGACGAGCTTCTTCCTAGATTACTCATTCCCTCGAACCATAAGTCGACTCCTGGACATTCCAAATGTTGGATTATTCATACTTCATATCGTTGTTTTTTCTAATGGAGCTTTACGTGCTCATCTGTTAATGTACGAGAGTGCAAGAAATGCAAAGAAGTATCAGTACAAATTGAAAATCCAATGCAATGATCAAAATTCTAGTGTAGAAGGAGTTGTGGACACAATTCGTATCCCCAGGAATGTCCTCGCCAAGAACGGCCTGGTCCTCCAACGAGCCCACAACCTCCAGTTAGAGCTCCAGAATACTTTGAAATTCACGTGTTGCATTGAGTTGGATAGGAACAATCGACCCGCAGAGGCGCAGCCAGCTCAGAACCCCAGTTCTGCTGCGAAACACAGAGTTCCAAACCAGAAGTCAAATGACAATCAGACTGACTCCAACGCCAATGCCATAAGCCAGGACTCGGCAGACGCTAACGGGAAGGTCCAGAAAAATTTCCTAAAAAAGTTGAACACGGAAAATGACCAGAATTCTCAGGAGAAACCCAAGAATTCAGCACCGAAGAAGGCAAATTTTCAGAAGAAGCAGAACGCGGGAGTTAAATCTGAGACTTTGAAGAAAGAACCAGTTGAGAACCAAACTGCAGAGGTCAAGGACAATCAGTCCAGGGTGAATAATCCCCGGCAAACGAGTGGAGAAAAGAATTTGCCAATTGAAGCAAGGATCCCTCCGTTCACAGCCAATCATCAATTCAATCCTATGCCGAGTTATAGAGGTTCGGGCATCGGAGCATCTCCAGGAGTTAATTATTCTAGAGGGGGGCTGCCTACGCAAGGTATAGTGTTCAGATATTTTAACGGACATTTCAATTCAAAATCTTCAACTCGACTGAAAAACTTGGAAAACAAATAACTCGTCATTAAAAAGTGTGAGAAATTCAGTAGTGATATGGTTATACCTACGCGACTCTTAACACTATTCGAACATTTTTTTCGAGTCTAATGAAGCTATAGAAATACTTGTAATAACCTTTTTTATAGCTCTCAATTTGATCTGCAAAAAAGGCTTTGACAACAATTTTGTTATCTGTCTCAACTTCTCAGATATTTACTAACAACTGAAGATTTGTAGAATTATTTTCTTGACAATCAAAATCATTTGGGGGTTCATTTGTTTTTGGGAAGAACGTGTATATTTTTTTATTTTTAGGTTTTCAGTCCAATCCCTCAGTCATCGGAGTTTCTCCAGTTGCTTTCCCTGGAGCAAATCCTTATTATTATCCCGCACCTGGAACTCCAGGAATACCGGGAGCACACTTTGGACAGCCAAGTGCGCCTGTAGAAGAGCGCCCTCGAGAACACGTGCAATATCCTGATTTAGCAAAAATGAAACGCAACATGATAGATGACTTTTCCCGAGAGACGGCCATTCAAGGGAGAAGGACAACAGGCAAGAAACTATCTACTGAGAAAGACAAGTGTCTTATCAGTTAAAGAGATTTTCAAGGAAGTTTTCACGTGGCGATAATGAATTTACTGGAGTTGACATGAAAATTTTGGTAAAACTTCATTTGTTGATTTTTCTGCTTGAATCATTGTTGGATTATCTTGAGAAATAGCAATCATTGAGTTATGAGAAAATTCGAGGAGACTTTAAAAAAATGTCGTGTGAAATTATCTCCTAAAATTTTTACGTTTCATTCCTTCAGGAGAGATTTCTTAATGACTAATCCTCAGAGTTTAGTTTCATTGTCAACAATGATGGGATTCATTGCCTCCATGGATTAAGTCACTACCCATTTTCATGGGATAATAAATTACGAGTGGTTTTTACTCATTAATTTCCAAACGAAATGATTAATTTAGCTGACGTTTAGGAGGCGGCACGAAATGACATTGATTGTGTCATTCGTTCCTCGACTCTGTATAATGATCAAGATATTTTAATAATTTCGATGATAAATTGTGAATGAGTTGAAGTTTCTTAGAGATCATTTTAAAAAGACATTTGACAGGAGCAAATGTTCCATGAAATAAGAATGATTTCGTAATTTTCCCCTGGAGTGATAGACATCGAGACAATAGAACTACGTGTACAACACGTGAATTGTTCATCATTATATTGATCTCGAGGGGATTATTTTTGTTACTCACAATGAACGTCAACAATAGTCGGGATTATGCAGGGAAAATCCAAGTAAAATATAAGGAATTATGACAAATTTCGTCATTTTCCCTAATAATATACAAAATAAAATTATCTTTATGATAAATATAACATTATTCAATCCTTCTCAGCACTACTAGTGAACTGGGAGTAACATCGTTGTTTATTCAGACCGTCTAAAGACCATGTCAAGTGGATATGAAATTGATAAAATTAGTCGATATAATTGATCAATTAATTCATCGACTTCTTTAATTTATGAGCAGTGGTACAAGATGTTTATTCTTACGTACGTTAAATTCGAGTTGACAAACCATTGTTCCATGATGTTAATATCGAGTTGAAGGTATTCATCGAAGGATTACCTATAATTGCTGCTAGTGATTGCTGTGATGTTTATTACAATTCCCAGGGTTCTGAGATACCTGAAAGATGTTAACGTACAGAATTTTTAATCCTATTATTCTTTTAATTGACAATCCAATTTTATGTAACGGTGAAAAAGTATTTGTACTGAAGTGCCATTCAGTTCTGTTATTACGGTGTTAATTAGGAATTAATTTCCATAATGAGTACTTTCACGAGAAAATGTCAAAAAACGTTTTTTGTTCAAAACTTCATCAGCTACAAAAAAGGTCTCTTGACATTTTCTTCTTGATCTCAATAATCACCAAAATGACAATTTTCTTTTCCTTGAAAAATCGATTTTTTAAAAGATTTGTTTGTTGGGCTAAAATGTCAAGAGGCTTTTTTTGTAACTGATGAAATTCTGAACAAAAAATGTTTTTTAACATTTTCTCGTTGAATTACTTTTTTGAATTACTTTGATAATTGGACTCAAATCGTATGCTTAAATAATCATTGTGGGTAGACGAATATTTGACTTTGCAGAGTTATTTTCCTAATACTAAAAACTGGGAATTTTATGAAGATTTTTACGTTAAAAAACCTCACGTTACGTGAAGGACTAAGAGAATGCATTAAAAACAGTGAAAACATTAGAATTACTATTGAAATATTGCGACAATGGATGCATATTTTAATAGTCTAATTTGTCATTAACTGTTGCGACTTGTAGGTGATGGGTTGATGATCCGTTGAATTCGGTTAATCATTAAAACCAAAAATTTCTTATTGTTTAATGATGATCTGGAGATGACAATATGTATTCAATAAATCAATGAGTGATGTAATAGTACATGAAATTTCTTTGTGGCTAAAAAAATTTCCCAACCCGATTATTTCAAAACCCACTAATCACTCGAATAAATAAAAAAAATCTATGATTTCTCATTTTTCAATTCGAATTAAATAACTGATTCATCCCAGTTAATTAAAATCCTAATAACTATAATTGTTTGTGATGGTTTGCTGATGAAACTCCTTCCCAGGCAACAACTATTATTGATTATTATTATTATTAGGATGTCCAGGGAATAATGTGCGTTCTCAACTTAATAGTATATTTGTATTGACAATTTCATTTTACATAACTTGAACACCTCGAAGACTGCCGAGAGTAATCTCTCTCCACCCTTCGACTCAAAAAAACTCATCCATTTTACAAGTGACGTTTCATCTCAACATTTTTCGTGTTTTTTTTTTGTTTTTTATCCAATATTTCGTGAATTAACATCAAAATCTCAGCTACATGATAGTTCCAGTTATTTCGTTAATTTTTTTTCTAATAGATAGTCGCAATTCATTTGATAATTTCTATCTCTAGATATTTCGTCAACTCAAATCGACACATTGCGAGTTTTCTTTTCTTTTTTTTAGTCTAAGAAGCCTCCTGAGAATATTCTACATAAATTATTGTTTCTTTGTTTAATTGTCTTGGGTGGGTAATGAAAAAAAGTACAAATCGCCTCAAATATTTTTTGTGATTTTCTAATGTCTACTTTTTTTTTAAAAGAACGACATGAGACATTTTAACTCATTCATCGATAATTTTGATGATGATTATACAATTAGCAGATGATTTTCTTTTTTCAATTATAAGATAATTAATGGGAACGTATTTGATGAATTCCGTTTTTCCACTTATATTTCGTTTTTATAAATCCATTTTTGAGAATTTTTCCATTCCCAAAAAATTAATAATCTTCGGAGTGTACTATTAGTCTTTAGAATGGTTTTAAGAATTGTTTTCACACACATTTATTTCACAGATTATATTTAATTTACAGTCAACTTCGTACATGACTCAAAAAGGCGAGGGTATTTGTTCATGTTATTATTTAATGAGTTAACGAGGCCCTAACATTTTTTTACATCAAACGCAGGAAAAGAATATCTCTCAATATAACTTATTTCGTAACTGAGAAACAATTATTCTCGTTGAAGAATAAAATTGTTCAAAATTGTTCATTATTTATCATGAATCACTAATCCCCAAGTTCGATATGTCTTCCCAGTAGGAAAGGAATTAATTGAGGGAGTGAGTATTCTCTAATCGTTTGAAACGACGAAGACCTCCTATTATTTAATACACTAATTACTGAAAAAGAAAAATAATGCTCATCGACTCTCAACTATTTCTTCGATCAGTCGAATCCAGTGGAAACATTTCGCTTAACAATGGAATTTTTCCAGAGAATAAAACAAAAAAATTTTCATTACTCGTACAAGTCATTACTCGAAGTGGAAAGACTCGACGCAAATTTTTCTTTGTCAAGTCTTGTAACTCTTAAATAAATAACTTAATAGTAAATTTTCGGAGGATATTATCTGTGATTCTGTATGACTTTGATCCTCTGAAGATTACATCCAATAAATTTATAGCAATTAATGATCAGTGGGAAAAAAATCGGACAGAAATGGGTAATATTATGAACCTCTACTCAGTTTTTTTTTCTAATTTTTCTCCATCAAAAACAAAAAAAAAATACCTTGAAAATATTCCTCATGGAATGCATCAGGAAGCTGTGAATGTCATTTGTCATCAAAAACCAAGAAAAGAGATGCAAAACATTTCATCTAAAATTTTTAAAACGGAATTGTTCATCTGAATGTGAAACTAGCTTTGGCACATTCATTCATACATTAAAAATCATTAAAAAATGAGCAAAAAATTATCCTCAATTCGCGAATAAAATCACATCTTCCAACTGTCGAAAGACAATAGAAATAATAATAATAAAAAACGTTACGCTTTCAATTCCCAACATCGGATCTCTCGAGGTTCAAATCTTAAAAATGTTCTCTTGCCCGAAATAAAATTCGGCAAATGTCTAGTATACATCCACTTGGCTATAATGTAGGTATCAATGCCCTACTGTTGAATCCGAGAACTGCCTTTCCGGGAAATGACTTGTGTACGTTCGTCAAAACAATAACAAACGAAAGGTATCGGAGGTATTCTCCTTGATAAACATTGCCATGGTCGTAGCTATTTCGTCGGTTCGGGGCTCAGTTTCACGCGGAACGCGCAGCAGGCTGGTCGAGTGACGCCGCCAAGTGATGTGATAAAGTGTAATTCAGTGTCTATGGTGAATGTTTAGTGTCACCCCCTCATCAGAGTGAATCTTTGATCTCTCTGGCAGTTTGACCCATACGTAAAGATTTGTTTTTTCAATAAAAAAATTTATGACAAATTTTTTTATTGACAGACGAGTCGGAGAGGTTGTATGGGTTAACTGTTAGAGCGATCATTGTTGATCAGTTTTAACGTGATCTTTGTGTTGTTCCTTTTGTGATTCTGTGTTAAGATGTGTTGCCTTTGGAAATAGACATCTTCACGTCCACTCTATGGGTCCTGGTCACGCAACGAGTGTTAAGGTATGTAACTTTTGAATTTACGCCACACAACATGGTTATTTCCAACATATTGCGGTTTAGAGCGAACATTGGCGCCGTGGAGACTCGATATCCAACCAAGGTTTAATATTAAGGTCTAGGTAGCCGCATACTCATACTAGACATTTACTAAAAATTCCCTAATAATTCCTCTCCAAAAATTTCTTGTCGATTTCACAATTAATTTTCTTTACAAATCGACATCTTTATTCGATATTTACCTTGCCTTCTTACCAATGAACTGTTAATGTTTCAAAATGTTAACTGATAATGTTAACTCATCACTTGAGATTTCTATGAGAGAATTGAATACTGAATAATTTTTTCATTTTTTTTGAGAAAATTAATTGCAGTATTTCGACATAAAAATGTCGGAGAAAAAAAGTGGAATCCTGAAAAGTCTAGCCTTTTTTTCTTCACGCAATGTCAAGTCAAATGAGTCAGAGCCGTACGTAAACAATAAATGAGGGATGACTAGAGCACCCATTCGACTGTCTCAAAGACCATTCACCCTTTCCATTTATCAGGTTGAAAGAAAATATATATCAATAATAATAAAATTAAAAGTCTACTCGAAAAATACTTCTCCCGTGTTACCACTCATTGTCCACCACTTTCACTTAGCGAGTAAATGAATCTCATTGCTCACTACTAAAATCAAACATTACTATCTGGTTTACTGGTGAAACCTATCGGCTGTGCATTATCAACAAGATTCGATCGCATTGTTGCAGCAGGCGCTTGGGGATTCCCTGCTGCTGCACTCATATCGTCAATCGATGCCCTGAAAGCATCAATATAATATTAGAAGGGAGGGAGAAAATATTCTGTTCTCCCCAGAGTCCATGCTATTTCTTTGTCATTCCGGAGCGCAATGGTAGAACGATTAAGGCCCGGGTAGTTCAGAACCTCAACATCCCCGTGACTAATTACAAGAAAAATAATTATTAAATCACAAGTAAACGTAATTTCCGACCTCCCCCCATGATTTCTGCAGGTCGCCAATCATGTCTGCTCAGGATTTGATCATCATTTCAGGAGTAATCAGTGACGGAGATTTCAAGGTGATAAATTATTACACCCGGTCCTTAAGTCAATGTTCACCATTCGTCAGTTTTTAATAAATATCTAGGAATTTTTTAGACAGACAGGAAAATTTCTAAGACGTAAATTTAGCTATTAAATGGCTAATACAACAATATCAACGTTACATTGATGCTTGAGATTTAAAACCGTTTTGCTAAATACGAATTGTCAAAATTTCTCCCATACTGAGTTTTGACTCACAAAAGTTCAATAATCCAAGAAATCATCAATTCAACATTGAAACTCCAGAAGACATTTTCCGTACTCCATGAAATCAACCACAGAAAAAGTCTTCAAAATTGTTTCCCTAAATCTACTCAATTACAAGATAATCAGCAGCATAAAATTAGATAATCTGTCGCAGGATAAACATTTCTAAAACTAATTTTTTACTTTACCTCTAAAATCCAATGACCTCAGATATCGTCAATGCTACGACATAATCTCGAAAAACTTTTTATCTAGCTCGTTAAAATAACACATAAAAATCTGGGAATTGTCTGCAGAAAATCCATGCCCACAAAAATGTCAATTTGACATCTCTACAAAATTAATTTCGTCCATTTTCGGACAGGAAATTAAAAAAAAAAAACACTGAAAGCCATACACATAATCAGCGTTAACTCTTAAAGTAAATTAAGCAAGCCCATGCAAGCCCCCATTCTCCAGCTCCATTCAGAGATGATTACTCCATGCATTAGGATAAATAGGATATCTGCGAATGTAGTTAGGATTATTGCCTGGTTAGCGAAGTGGTGGAATGAATGTTGCATTATATCCAATTTATGTTGGCCTCCAGACATCGGGATCCTCCATCAGTGTCGTGTGATGATCAGTTGGTCCAGTACCAGGTGGTGATGACACAACACCCGATGGCGAGCCCATTCCAGCTGGATCGGGCCCTTGGCCTCTGTTTATTCACGTTATCCCCATTTTTAATAAACAGTTGACTGCCGTTTTCAGTTAATTTTCTTACGTTTTTTTAAATAGTTGAATGACAAAACCCAATTGAGGAGTTGTACAACACACGATTATTGATAATGAATGGTTTTAGAAAGCGGAAACACTTTTTTGTGAGGTAGGGGTGAGGGATTTTTGGGGGGTATACTTACTTCTTTCCGATGGACATTAGACCGTAGATCACGCCTGCTCCGAATATCAGACCACTTCCTAGTATACTGGATACTCCTGGGCAGAGAAATATTGCTGGAAGCGCTATTCTGGAATTGAAAATAAAAAGATAACGTCTAAATGAATTATCCAGGCTTCTGATTAATCAATTAATGCGCTCATTTCGGAGCTCCAAATTAATTAATTCATGGTGACTTGCGTTGGAATATCTTTATACTACTTACGCACAGTAACCGGCGGCTCGATTCCAGTACGGCCGCCTCTCGACATTATCACTCACAGATTGAACGAAATCAAGGAACAAGCAGCAACAGGGGGCCTCGATGATTATTACCACAAAACCAGCAACCATTTGCCACATTCCACTGATCAGACACGATACATCCCCCAGTAGGATGCCAATGCAATTCCAAGCTCCAAGAAAAATTGCAACTGCAACGACAATGATTAATTAGCCAACTTTATTTCTTAACTAAATCAGGACAACATAGACAATTGGAGATAATTATAACACTATTTGTTTTGTTACAATTAATCATTGTTGAACGTTGGGATTGACAAATTACCAGTTTTCATTAATTGGCAAACAATAAGGATCAACTTTTCTTCTCGAATTTTTCGTCATCCATTTTTGGTGACTCTAGCCCGTCAACTATCCTATTCAATAAACTTCTAGTGATTATGAAATGAGTTAAAAAATTCATAATAAAATCCCAGGGAGTTTACATTCATCATATTCCGGTGGTTGGTTACTTCACTCCAGTGACTCCCAAGTCAGTCTAGGCATGATTTGCAATAATCCAACAAAGTGAAAAAACTCCACAAAAAATAACGACCCGAGAAAATCAATTGAACAGCAACAAAAGGGGCAAGATTACCAATGAAATCGATAATTCCAAACCTTCTGGTTCTCTTGAAAAAAAATTGTTAATTGATTTCTTACTAAAGCCTCCCCCAGTTCCCACACCGCGTCCAGCATATTTCATGTACCAGGGCACGTCATCCTTGTTCACCGGATCCTGTCCAGGTCGCTCCATTATGGACGCTATTTTTTCACCGAACGACTGAAATTATTGAGTACAATCAATGAGTTGTCCATAAAGACTCTTTGAATACCGTATTTGATTTCTTTGTTAGGGAAGTGATAAGATATGGAGCTGGTCATTACCATTGTGAATGTATTTCTTTAAATGCTGACGTTGATCAGACACTCGTCAGCTGACACCACCACTGTCTTGAGCACTCTTGTTCCCTTCTTCGCTCACCTCTTTACACGCTGAATCCTGTTGACGTATTGAAAAAAAATCGACCCGTATTAATTCAGTAATTTTCCGCTAGGGGACTACCAACATTTTCTTGAAAACGGGCTTGAGGATTGAACCAAAAAATTGTAATGATTTTTTTAAATGTCACGTAAGATTAATTTAAAAGTTTCTAAAAATTCGGAGGAAAACAGGAGATAACATTGATCGGAAAAATATTTTTTATCCATTTATTTTCGTTTATTGCCCGGGGTTAAAAAATAATTTTCCCCACTTTAAGATCTGCTCTCATTGAGGAATTTGGAATTTGCGCAAATGAAGGTAGCGAATTGTTTTGATTTTTAACAATATATTTTCTCCTTCAACATTTTCTGCTTTTTTTTGCTCTCATAGTTTCACAGATTTCAATATATACATAGTGAATTAGTTCTTTACATTGTACACGTTCAACTTAGCTCCGAAATAACTCGAAAAAGAGAGTAACGATTTTCATATATTCGTTTTTGAATAAATTAGTAGAGAGTAGGGAGAAAAATATAAATAATATATGGATCCTCAATTCATCGAAAGGCATTGGAAGGACTCGATTATTTCTTACTATCGAGTGTACAAAAGAATCCTCTCATCAGTGGGGAAGAATTTTTTTCATATCTTTTGGCGAACATAATTGGCTAATCGTTCACAATAAAAATATCATAATCGACTAATGAGTTTGGAAATTCAACTAGAAGACGTGCATCTTAAAATATTACAAGATTTTGAATTTATTTATTTCTCTTCATCACCAAACGAATTATTCCTTCATTAATTGGTAATAGTGCAATCTTTTGAGTTTGAGTAATTAGACGAAGTCGAAACAAGTTAGCCTTCTTGAATCTCCGATATCTTCTGTATAAACGATACGAATCAAACGAATGAAGGTTCATTTCAAAGTTTAAAAAAATACCTTCAAAATGTTATCTCATTCGTGCAAATTCACTCCGACAATTTTTCGTTATTGAACATCAAAGCAATACATTGGCTATTCCATCCAATTTAAAAATGTTATTACTTTCAATTTCTTCATAATGAAAATTCGATTATTATCCATTTTTGTTAATTGGCTTTAGATTATTATTAATTAAATTATTATTCTTCTTCTCAACAACAAAAGCGGACGCGCATGTTCACTGACCACCGTAAAAGCATGTTTTTCCCCTAATCAATTTATTTTCATTACCAAAAAACACAACCTCAATTTACTTCAGGTATTCCTTCCTTTGTTAAACAAATCAGAGTAAAAATCGTTGACTTCGTTCAGTTCTATTTCTGCATTATTGGGTAAATGCCTTTGTAGAGATAATTTCGGAAATAGTCTCCTTTAAAATGTATATATTCTCATTATCACGTGAGAATGGAATGGAAATTCAATTTTTCCAGAGCTGCGCAGGATAAATCAATTTTAGTTCCTTACAAATTAGGCATTTTCAATGTATTACATCAGTCTTGGACCGAATTTAAATAACGTCTAACGATAATTATATACATAATCACATGAAGGAAAATCAAATCGAATAATTATCCAGTTGACGCAGTATTAAACTGTACTGAATTATTCACTTTTTTCTGAATCCAAATCTCTTCAGTTAATTTTTTCCCCGTAAATCCCTAATTTTTTTTATTTCACGATAGGCAACTGGATCCTTCAAAAAAAAAAAAGATCACTTCCAAACGCAACAAAATATGGTTAAAAAAATTATTTAAGGCAGTATTAACGCTAGCATCCCCCCGCCCCCTCCTAGAACATTCTTAAAGTAATGACAACCGAAAGAAAAAATAAAACAAGCTCATATGATGCTCATAGAGCGTCGATATCGTTTTCTAGTATTGGTCGATGCAATAGGAACTGACAGTGGTGCTGGTGGTGTTACTGGTGTAACTGGTGTTATCGGTGTTGACGGTGTTTCAGCCGTTGTGGCCGAAGAGGGGGGCCTGAGCTACCAAATGTAGTTTTCAGTCTGCGGTGCCCTCATCACACCAACACCACCACCCAATCGTCTGTAGTTCATGCAGCCACAGAGACGCCATTGATTTTGCTCGGGATCGTAAACTTCAATTGTTTTAAGATATGCAGTACCATCAAAGCCACCAACTGCATAGAGTTGACCATTTACAACGGCCAGACCAACCTGGAATTATTAAATTTTATATTGCGCTTTGATATTATTCATATAAAAATAAATCTAATCAGACATCACGTCACGAAGCTATTCCCCAAAATATTAGGGAATGCTGGAAATTGTAGGCTTACCCCACTTCTTCTTGAGGTCATTGCCACAATAGGACTCCACGAGTTCGTATTAGGATTGTACCTCTCGGCACTGGACAATTCCATGCAGTCGTCTCTCCCCCCAACAGCATAAATCAGATTATTGAAAACAGCACAGCCTAGGTGTTTTCGTCTGGTCGACATTGGTGATACCTGCGACCACTTATTCTGCCTGGGATCGTATCGTTCAACGGTATTCAGTGGTGATGTGCCATCAGAGCCCCCAATGGCGTACAGATATCCACCAAGTACAGCTACGGCAACTCCGAGCCGTCGTGTAGTCATTGGGGATACTTTAGACCATTTGTTCTCTTTTGGGTCGTACCTGGAGGAACGAAAATCGAATTGGTTTTTCCTTTGAAATTCATCTAGTTCAAAATGAGGTTTACTCATGATTTAATAACTGTTTTTCTTGCAATTAGACACGGCGATTTCGAGGTTACCAATTATGACACCCGGGCCTTAAGGGGCTCGGGGTATCTCATTCGACAATTTCTGTACAACATCCTTATATATGAGGGAGAACCATTGAATATCTCAATTGAGTACTCAATGAGCTCTTGGAAGAGAATCAATTTTCTGAAAATCGATTATTTCATTTTTTTATCGATTAATGAATACTCGATTATTCAGTATGTCTCAATCGAGAAGAATAAAAAGAAAGGGACAAGAATTGTGATGGAGAAAGATGTGAATACCTATTGAGGATATAGTGTAAATGATCTCACCTCTCGACATGATTGAGACACTGGACACCATCCTGTCCTCCCACAGCATATAAAAATCCATCTAGGACAGCAACGCCAACACTAGTCCTGCAAGAAGTCGTAGGCGCTACATCGCACGACCACTGATTAGTCTGTGGATCGTATCTCTCAATGCTATTGAGATAGCTCTGTCCATCATGTCCTCCAACAGCATACAGTAGATCATTGAGAACAGCAACACCAACTCCACACCTTCTCTTGCTCATTGGTGCAACCATCTTCCAGTCAGCTGTATTTGGATCAAATCTCTCGACAGAGGCAATAGCATCACCAGAACACCAGCCACCCACTGCGAAGAGGACTTCACCTCTGCGTGTGGGCTTTCTTGGTCTGGTCCTGGGCCCCTGCATCAGTGGCCTCTCCTGCGGCAGGAGAAGGTAGTTCTTGGCCTCGTCTACCAGGTCACGACAGGCGTCATCAGATCTCACTAGAAGATCTGAGCCAACAGTTCCTACCAGAAATTTTGGCGACAGCAGAGGCAGCCGAACATGCTGAAGTACCTGCGCCAGATGCTGACGTCTCTCAGTTACGTTGTACTTGACCCAATTCATAACAGCACTGAACACCTGCTCCTCAGTTCTAACATTCAACTCGTCTGATGATATTATATCGACTAGTTGACCAACTGGCAATAGAAGGAACTCCTCGCTCTCCATTACCTCTTGGAAATTGTGTTGTGTAAATTTATCAGCTATTCGGAGGAGTTCTCGGCATGAGTGGGTGTCGGCAAATGCACGAATGCCCAGGCAATTTGAGGGATCCAATTGGCGTTTTAAAAATTCACAGCAGATGTCTTGAATTTCGGCTAGTTGGAGGAGACAGGCGGCAGGTAGGAGGGTTTGAACATTTGCCTCCTCCACGATTATGTGGGAGGTATAGCAGAAATCTATGAGAAGCTCCATGGCTACCTCGTCTATATCGCGGATCGTTACTTCGGTCTGTCGGGATTCCGCCAATTCCCCCGTGAACATTGCCCTGCAGAGGAAGACCGTCATTCATTAATAATGTTGATGGAAAATTTAGGAGTCAAGTGGTTAAACGAGATCAGCTGATTTAGACTTTTAACAGTTTTTGGTGGATATCTCGGAATCTAAGGACGATAGGAAAATTTTTGTCAATACCTTCTTTGTAGAGCGAAATGAGACCTATAAAAAACCTATTACTGAAATGTCGCTGTCTTGCTTAGATTTGGAGATATTCATCGAAGGCTACCAATAGTTAAAATCGATTGATATTCTTGACAGAAGAAGAGACATTTGATGGTTCACCTGAAGTAGGGGCTGCATGCTGAGAGTATAACTCGATGTGCAAATATCTTTCTTGTACCCACATTGAGTACAACATCGCACAACTCTCGATGACGTCTGAGTACATTGAGCTCAGTGAGGGTAGCACGAGGATGCTTCTCGGAGGTATGACTGAGGCGTGCTGGTGATGGTGCTCGTTCGACCACCATCTCGCCCATCCTCTGGGACGAGGATGTTTGGCCAGCCGTGCTCCCCGAGGCGCCTCGGCTCCCCCCGGCTAGCTGTAGGCGCAGCGGGGGTGACGCCCAACCCCACACCGAGTCTATCTGCAACACCATTCACCAGGACCGCTGTTTTCGGTAACAATTCTCCCTTTTTTTTTTCCCCAGAATTTTTTTTTTATCACTTCTCTTTCTCTCTTGAGTGTTTCAAACTATGGCTACTACTTTCATCTTCTGGCTTTGCTTGGCTACCAGTTTAACCTGTAGCTATAAAATTTCGGATTTCTTTTGTGAATTAAATATATGAAGTGAATTATTATTTTTTTTATTGATGACTGGGAATGGAAAACAACTGTTTATGGTTATCAGTTGATGATGATTTAATTTTTGCCATGAAGGTCTCATATTTTCTTCGTTGGCTGTTTTTTCTTCATTCGAGGGTCAATATCGTGGATGTTAGATGGTTTTTTTTTAATGATAAATTGTATTTTTAGGCTGGAGTTTAAATAATTAATGAGTAACGAAAGCCAGAAGACTCGCTGACCATATAATTAAGAAATAGTTTTAAAAATAAACATATAGCTTTACCTTTGATGTTTTTTGGTACAACCAGGTCAAAAATAGGGTCACTCTATTGCCCCTAGAACTTATGATTCACTTGTCAAAATTTAATTCGTTCCACCTTTGCATAACATCGTTACGATCATGCAGCACTCGTCTTTTTTTTTATTGCTTGGGCAATCCTTTTAACGTGAAGATGTTCACTGGAATTTCAGTTATGAATCGTTAAGTGGAAATATTTTTGCTATTTGTGGAGTGAAAGTGGCACAAATTAATGATGAACACACTGGGGAAAGTGTTTTGGGGACACTTGGTCAGTGCATTTGATTGATTTTAATCACACATGCATGATTGTAATCATCATTTTTGACAATTATTATCTGGCGCATCGGTTGGGTCAACCAACACACGCACACACACACACACGCATGCATGCACACGCACACACAGTTAGAGGGACGATACTGATGCTCAACGATGTGTATACAATTGATCAGGGTTGCCAAGCGACGGCTGTTCTCCATTCTTCAGAGGTGGCAAGACTGTTTCACCGGGAACAGCGATTTTATGGTAAAACAGATATTCATTTTACCCTCCGATGGATAATACAGATTATCACATTATCATTTGTTCGTGAAATGTGTTTTCGTCAGAAGTGTACGCTCTGCAATCCTGTAGTTGCTAGAGAGCAAACAAAATCCAGAGGATGTCCTTCTTGGCAAGCTTCTTGGATCCTAATGTCAGTGTTCGTCGATTTCTTGAAAACTCAAGAAGTATTCGATTCCTGAGGACATTGGAGATTCCTTGAGATACCCTCCCTGCACCCTCAAAAGTTATTCTCTACACTCTTGAAGCCGGTAAATCTAAAACAAAAGCCAGAACGCCGACTTCTTCACCACTGTCACGATCGCAAGGTCGATTGTTGGAGATATCTGGAGGAGTAAAGGAGGTAGCCAAACAAGGGTGAGTTCATTCGATTCCTGAGGACATTTTTATTCCCTTGGGGAATGCCATGAACCACCAAGAGTTCATTTACTGTACTCGTGGGGCTACCAGAGGGAAAACAAAGCCCAGAGGTCCTCCTTCCTGGCGATGGTCTTGGGCCGTTTTCAATTTATAAATTTTCAATTTAACGCCAATTGAAAATTAATTAGAACCCATCAAATGGGCAAAATCGAATTTGTTGAACACGGGAATTTATTAGAAAGGTTCCTCATGATTTGACTCCACGTTGATAACGGAAACGTAAATAAAACATGAGGGCAATTTCATTGACCGAAGAATCCCACTTTTTATCATCCCATCATCGACGCTTTCACTGATCAATAAAAAAACGATCGCCGTATGTCACCGGAGGAGCGTTTTGGAGGTGAAAGTTTGTAAATTATTTACCCATATCGACGGTAGGGTTGGTGTCATTGAAAAAAAAAAAATGAACAATTGAAAAGAAACATCGGCAGGGTTTTAACGAGTACGTTTAATTCGATATTAATGACGGGTTTGCACCCAGCAATACACATCGATAATAATGAGTCGAGGGGAGTTGTTGAGATGTTTTTTGCCTCTCGATCGCTTAATTAATAACCTCGGCTTGTGTTCTGATAATGAGGCTGTCATCACCGGTACTTTGTACGGGTAATTATGGACATAAATTTCATATCTGTCTCTTTAATTTTTTTTCCCTCCCAAGAGATTGATATTTTTTTTTTCTTTGGTGACGACGTCACTTCAGTTAGTTCGATCTCCAAGGAAGGTCTAATAGCTAGAAATTAAGGGCAAGTTGAAAATTTTTCTTTTCGACAATATACTGATTTTGAGAATTGACAGAATATTTTTTTTGGCAATCGCCTGAATTATCTTTGTGTAATGTAGTTTTTTTCCCCCTCAGTGGGGAGTCAATTTTTTCTATATGAGAGAATGTTAAAATGCTCTTGCTAATCTCTTCATAAATCGAACGGGAATTGCGACGATAATGAAATCCCCAGAGATCGGAGTTCTTAGCAATTAAATTGAAAATGCCCCACAAACTTATCCCTTTTTTCATCGTTCCATACCTGTATAACGTCGACGGCTGTTCAAACACACGCTATTACGTTATTAATGGGTGTCTGCAATTTTTTTTTCTCATCACTATTTCATTTGTTTTTCCTACAACCCTCGCTTTAATTATATTTTTTTTCCAATTCTTAGTCTATTCTATGTCCCCCCGCCAACGCGTCAATTGGACTCTCGGGAGATTTGAGGGTAGAGGGGGTATAAAGGATATAGGCGGGAATGAATTAGTAATGCTGTCGAATGATAGTGTGCGATGATAGATAATAAAGGGCCGAGTGGGCAATTGCCACTCGGCCAATGGAACAATATTCTCTGAGTATTTTTCATACACCAGAAGAAAGTTTTCCTGAAAAATTACCATTTCCCGTCGTATGTTAATGGGAATAGAATAGAATTTATTTCCTTTGATGTTACCAATTTTTTTTTCCTTTGGTTAACAACCACACAGGCCTTATTAAAACCGACCAACGCAATTGTATACTTTTTCTTATAAATACTCAACAGAACATAACAGATTAATGATACATCTTTGTTTATTTGAGTTGTACTAAATTATTATTCACTTTTATTAAAGTCTTTTTCATCACGCTGTGTCGGAAAGGTTACTTTTCAGTCACTCTCCGCTTCGCGTTGAGGGACTGAAAAGTGCTTTTTCGACACATTGAGATGAAAAATATTGTTCGTAACACGTGAAAAAAATGGTTTATGGCCAGTGGGAGGTTTATATCACGAGCCGAAGGCGAGTGATATAATCCCACGAGTCAAAAACCACTTTTTTCACGTGTAACGAACAATATTTTTCATCTCAAT
>JAPYZM010001437.1:0-18492 GCA_030522845.1 Psyttalia concolor
GCAAGAATCAGGATTTACACACATCCTGAGACGAGATTTGGATTACAACCCTGATCCAATCATTAAACCCAAGGTTGGATCGAGGCTTGATCCTCAAGGGTCTAGCCTTGGAAACAGTTATTTTTCAATGTTCGTTCAAGCTTGATTCAATCTTGGCCGCCGAGGCTCGACCAGTCTTCGTCAATCCTGGATCAAGCCTGATCAAGCCTTGTTTCGATCGTTCACTCCTACCTCGGCCTCGGCCTGAACTTTTCAGGTCTCAGAGTCAGTTTTCTCAAACAAATCCATATACACGATAAAAGCATCCTCCCTGCTGAACAAAAAGGGGAGCGATTGATATCTCTAAAGACCTCACAGCATTATCGAGAACATCTGAGCAGGCGTTGCTCCCTTTCACTTCTTCCCATTCATTCTGTCTCAAGTAATTCCTTTAACAGTCACGAACGTTGGCCATTCATTGTATCTCCTCCCCTCCAATGCCTCAACTCCGGAACGAATTTTTGATCGATAAAATTTTCTGATTAAAGAAACCTGAAGAAGAGCGAAATGGCGAGTGGAATCATAAAGTTTCGGAAGCTGAAGCGTTACGATTAGTCACGGTATGGCCGGTACGGGTGATAATTTTAAAACAGCCACTGTTTAAACGTTTGTGTGCACTTTTTTTTCCCCCCTTTAGTTTTAACTAATCGCCCTGCAGTCAAATGCCGCCCGACGACACTATAAATGACGTTATCGGTGTGTGGGCCTCCGTCACGGTTGGCCCAGGCTTATCTCACCTCATTACATTGGAATTACGTGCAGCACATTCCTGGGACATCGGCTCTCAGCTTCTGCACCGCTAATATTAATCCTCCATTCGACGTTTATTATTATTGTCAATTTATTTTGTATTATTCCAATCCGTAAAAGCAGGAGAAAATAGCATCAGGTGAAATTTAATGGGCAGTAAAATATTCTTGGGATGATAAGAATCGCATTTGTATTTAAAGCGTAATCACGTCATAATACTGCATTCCTTCTAGAAAGAAAATCACTTTTTGGTTTTTGTCACTTCGTTCGAGGACACTTCTTCGCTGGTGAATATACTGTTGGAAGGAAATTCTCGTTTACTTACTAGCCCGCAAAAATATTTTCTAATCAATGCGATTGTAATCACACGAAGTCTGGGAATAATTTCAGGTCCAGGGACGGACGGAATTTGATGGCGACAGGTCAGACAATCGCATTTCACCCCAACAACGGGGGGTTAGGACTGCGATTTGTTTTTGGGCGAATGACGTAATTGTTTTTTTTGGCACAAGATCCGTAAAGTATTTTTTTTACACACGCGGCCGTATAGTCCGAGATCAAGGCCACAAATGCAATTACAGTCGTCGTAAAACACTTGCCAAACTGAGTGATAAACGTAATTCTTTGTCAGATCTTATCTCAAAAAATAATTCCAAGGTTTTTTAACAATACCCGGAGAGCTCCAATATGAGGGGAGAAATTTGCAAATTAGAAAATTCGGAGTGTTTACGCGAAAGACTTTCTTGCAAAACTTGGCACTCTCATATTCGGTTGCTGGGGAGATTGAGGGAAATACTCCATTCATTTTGAAATTCGAGGGGCACTCGGCGGAGTATTTCCCTTGTCAGAAGCTTGGACAGTGGAGGGTGGGATTTGATGTCCTGGTATACCATTCATTTCTCCACTTCAGCATTTCGAAGCCATTATTAATTTGTTAGGTCACTTTCACGAGTACACGTTTATCATTTTTTCCGATTTATTTTCCCTCACAATCTGCCGGGGTTTTCCTAAAGTTTACATACTTAAAATCGGGCAGGGTAAACCACGTGACATCAACTTCAGCCCTCCTACTGGCCGACATTCTGGCCGATTGGTAAATAATCCCATCTTCAATATATTTTTTTGTTCATAAAAAACAAGTGATGATTTACTCGTTGAAATTGTGATAAGGTCATCCACTTCTTTTGTGGTATTCCCGTAAAATATTTATAATTAATAATATTCAAAATAATTTCCCGTGCATTATTTAAATAAAAACTGGAATTGAAAAAAAAAAATCCCCGGAAATTGTGACTCCACAAGAACGTGGAAAGGGCTGATAAGTATCCAGAGAATTGAGGGTTGGTATGAAAGAATTTGCAATCCCTTCCTCTTGGTGGGTAAAATGTTCCACCCTCGTCATACATGCCACCCTATCCGTTGGCAAAAAAATTTCATTATTTTTTTTTTACCTCTCACCAGTGAAAAATATATTTTATGACGTCTTTTATGACACCGCCAACATCTAGCGTTCCGAATACCAAGCGATTTGTTTCTCGCGTTGATTACGCAAACAAATTTGGTTTTATTTAGTTATAGCCTAGCGTCTGAGTAGATTCGTCCATTAAATTGTTTTGGTATGAAAAAAATGTCCCGAATGTCTCAGTGATAGTTAAAAAAATTGTTGTTATTTCAAATGGTCAGCAGTAAAATTTTTCCCAATATTGCAAACTTTGAAAAAAAAAATGGCTTTCCGTTATCTATCAGAATTCACTTTCCGTAGCTCGTCACTAGTTGTATATTTACGGTATATTTTTTCCTATAAAATGAGGCTCATAAGTTGAGGGTTGCCGCAGGCCCTCAATTGTTCCCGACTGGGCTGATTTGCAATATTAACCTTGAATCTCTATTGGCTTATGATTACCAAGTAATACCTTCTCGATTGACTTTCTACAGATTCTCTTGGATCCTCCATCCGCCTACACCCATTACGACTCCTGCTTTGCCTTAGAAACTTAAAAGAAAATGTTCCATCCTTTTGCCGATCCCATAACCGATTTACACATATTGGATCGGAATTGACGACCGTCAATTGACCGACAACGGATCCAAACATTTCCGAAAATAGTGAAGAAATAGAAAAACTCAGTGTCTAAAAGGCTTTGCATTGAAAGTGAAAATAAAGCCAGATGGGATTCGGGTTTAAAGTGAAAAAATCCCGGTAGACCCAGCCGGGATTTAAATGAGGGGCTCCCATTTGCGCCCGGGGCACTCTTCGAACTAAACTCCCGGAAATACTGAAACTTTCCTTCCTAGTGAACTTGAACTAGTGATTAAAACAAATAATATTATTACTCACCTAGTGCTCCATACTCCGCTTCCTGGACTGAATCACGTTTAAAAATCGTTGCCGCAATTTACATTCAATGCATGTAAGTATTCTTCGGGTGACCTGGGCTAACGAAACTTTTGTACTAAATTATTACGGCAGACACACCCTGAAAGTTCCATTGGTATGAGAAAAACAATCAACCGTAAATACGATAGTAAACATGAGCGAGTAGGCTATTTGTTGACAGTAATTTCAATAACATCAACAATAACAACATTCCGGAAAATATGAATATAGAAATACTAGAAATAATATCTATTTCTTTTATTTTTCTCCGTCCTTTCTCGGGTCGCCTCACAGACAGTTTACAGTTGGTGACTGCCTAGGATAAAGTGAAATATTGTCTAGGCTTTAATTTCCATTGTTATTTGTACATTACAATATCAAAAGTGCACGAAAATCGGAAGACTTTCCCCCCTGCCTCACTATCCTCTACTTCTGCTTTCGGTGGTGACGTAAAGGAAAGCCTTCAATGAACAGTATTTCCATTTTCCTCTTCGGAAGTTCAACTGACGATCGTTATTTATTCTACTTTTATCGGTCTATCCATTAGTTATAATTTTTACATTCAATTTTAAAAGGTGTCGACCGATTTGACCTAGAGTTTTACCTACAACTGTCCTCCCAAATCCGCCACTTGCTGAAGACGTTCTGTGATTTAGACTGATTTGGGTAAGCTTCCTTTGAAGTATTACCTACTATCACCTGGGCGCATAGAACGCCGTTCATATCGAGCAATTGAAGTAGCCTCGTTATTAACGCAGAGGATAACTGGGCTCCATAGAAGTTCAGGCAGAAGAATGAGGCAACAGGTTTCGCTTAGAAGAACTCTGAACTTCGTACGAAAGAAAAGGATCTTTTCCGACCATTTGGTGGATAGCATGCTTCCATCGGACGAAGTCAGGACAAAAGGGATGACTTAGAACACTCGAATTGGTTTTATTTCTACTTTCACTAACTAAACCCACCGAAAATTATCCCCAAGTCAATCTTAATAATTCGAAAGTGGGAGTCAATTTGAATATAACTTACTTGAAGTATTACCTAATATCACCTGGGCGCATGGAAGGCCGTTCATACCGAGCAATTGAAGTAGCTCTCTCCTTATCAACCCAGAGGATAACTGGGTTCCGTAGAAGTTCAGAGAGAAGAATGAGGCAACAGGTTTCGCTTAGAAGAACTCTGAACTTCGTACGAAAGGGAAGGATCTTTTCCGACCATTTGGTGGATAGCATGCTTCCATCGGACGAAATCAGGACAAAAGGGATGACTTAGAACACTCGAATCGTTTTTATTTCTAGTGTCACTAACTAAACCCACACAAAATCATCCCCAAGTCAATCTTAATGATTCGAAAGTGGGAGTCAATTTGAATATAACTTACTTGCCCTCTAATCCAATTGTGATTGTATCTAGAGACAAGGTAATGAAGCCAACAGCTTGCAAATAATCCATCGACTTTATCCATTTTTTTTCTTGTTGTTACAGGTACACAGCAATGAGTAGTTTTAAAGCTCGTTTAATTTACTCAACGACAAACAATGCGATGAGAGGCATCGGTACCAGCTGTCACCGATGATCACTGGCTGAAGGAAAGGCTAAAAGCGTAAAACTACACAATAAGTAAAGAGTCCAAGATAATAAAGAGAATAAGAGATGAGAAACTAACCGGATAATTAGATCTTTAAACGCTGGTAATTCTCGTTGGGGATAGACGTGCGATGGTGAAACGTATTTCAAGCTGTACACGCGGTTATAGAACGACGGTATAGACGTTTTCCCCAGAGTCTCCACCTCTCATTTTTCGTTTTACCTAATGGGAACCCTCGGCAACCTCTAATTTTCTTTAGTTGATCGATAGTAGGACCCTTCCATTGCCCACGTATTCCTTGGTTGCTCAACAGTTCGTGTAGATATACCTGCCCATTCCCCTGAAACCCGCAAAAATGTATAATAAAACGTCACGGCGGGAGTGGGGGGGAGGGATCTTAACCACCCTGCGACTGAACGACGGAGGCACGGATATGTCATAGCACTCGCTGGTACTGAAATCACTGGGCGGTTGTCAATTATTAACGGGCGTGCATATTCCACGGCGGTTTGTGAATTAAAACACGAGAAATTCATGGGAATTGGATATGTTGTTTTTTTTTTTCGGTCGGTTCCAGCCAAATTGCTATTAGTTCCGAGAGGTGTAACTGTTGGCTGCAATTTTACAGTTGATTTCAGAATTCAAGTCGTCCAAAACAATAGCATCCGCTGTTTGTTCGTAGGGGTTTCAGTAATTAATTCATTAGATCATCGGAGATGAGGTAGTTTTAATAACAGATGGTTGGCCAGCGCTGATGCGCTGAAACAGGATCCCTATAGAATTCGTTGCTAATCAGAAAGATCAAGCTCTGGCGTTCTCATTGGGCAGGGATCTAAATAGTCGTTATGTTTTTGATGATCGATTTTACCGATCAATTTTCCATGCTGAGCCTCCATTAGCTTCTATCCGGAAATCAGAAAGCGATTAATTGGATCCCACACAGTTCACATCCACGCCGGCGTCACGTACACCAACGCATTCAAATCGATTGCAAGTAAAATCGAGGCGATTTATTAGTCTCTAGTTAGCCATTGTATGAACAATTTTAGAGTAATTGAAGGAAGGTGTCGATGGTGTGCCCGAGTGGACGTGATTAGGTTGGTTTCAGGAATTAATCGATAGGAACTGATATCGAGGTGTGCTAAATTGCAAATGAAACACTTGCTGGGTTCACAATCTGATCTGAGATAGATACGATTTGACTGATCAAGACAGGATCAAAACGGACTTAGTCGCGGTATCTCCAATTAACCTTTTCCAAACCTGACTAATTTATCTGAAAGGTTTCATCAGAAAATCTTAATTAGTATTGAACTCTAAGGATTAAGGGAGTACGCAGTCTTATCAAAATTTAGATGCGGAACGAGAGTAATTACATTTTTCAGCGGAAAAACAGTCGGAAAATATTTTTTTTATCATCTCGGCGACCTCAGGTTTTTGGCGATATCTCGAGAATGAAATGAGATATCCATCCAACGGAATTCCATTAGATTCATGAGGAAATTTCGCATCGATCTGTATAGCATACATGCGGTTAAAGTCAATTTGAACGAAAATTCTGAGCGTGAAAGTGTCACTTACCGCGCTTTTGAGCCCTTCCTTCCCTGTCGGCCCTGGCAGGTCAAAATTCCGATTTTTGGCCATATCTCGAGAACCAGGGGAGATATCGGCGCGAGGCCAACTTCATTTGATTTCTCGGGAAATTTTAGTACCCCTTAAACACCTCTCGTGCCGTTAAAAGTGCGAAAAATCAACTTTTGCCGCTGCTAGAGCGAAAAAAGTCAAAAAATGCCACTTTTTCGGTCACCTCGGCTGACCCTCCTCTAGTTTTTTGCAGATTTCTCGAGAACCAATTGAGATATCGGGACGAGGCCAACTCCAGTGGATTCCTCGGGAAATTCTGCATCGAGATAGATCCTCCCCATGCCCGTAAAACTGGATTTGTGCTCTTTTAACCTAAGAAAATGGCAATTTCAAAACAAACAATGACAAAGCTTTCATTTGTGGGCACCAAAATCGTTGCCTAATTGTAAGGTAAGGAGAAGTCAACAGGGATGAAGAAATTCTTAACCAGAGAAGGACGTCTCTCATGGAGGAATGGAGTGACTGTCTCTCGTACTCAGCCTTCTCTCATTGTCCTTAATTCAAAAATTGATTTATCACTCGCATCATAAATATTGAACACGTTTGACAGGCAGCAATCATCGAAAATATCAATACCAAATTGCGATGCATTTGGAATAAAAACATTCCCTTATATCTGGCCGAGTGAATAAGGCGTGCGGAATTACCTACCGACAAACCCAGAAGTAACCGTTAGTGGTGAACGTTACAAACTTCAATTAAATTTTTTGGCACCGAAAATTCAAGAAAAAAAAAAACCTTAGACCGGGACGTGGATATCCGCCAGCAATATTACAGCACGACAATGCTAAGCCACATAGAAATTCTATTGTTCACCAAACTATAAATGAATTGGGATAGGAAGTTTTACCGCATCCGGCGTATACACCGGACATTGTACCGTGTGATTATCACCTAAATTTGTTCGTTACAAAATATCTTCGCAGGACAGCAATTTTAAAATAAAGTTAAATTACAAAAAAAATTACAATTTTATCTTGTCTAAAGACCGGAGTCTTTTCCCGGCTGAATTCATCAGTTGCCTGCGCGGTATCAATAGGACCCTCGGCCTTAAATAAACGACGCGGCAAGAAGAGAATTTTTCAATAAAAATTAAGGAAACACTCGGCGGTTGCACAATCGACTCGGGCGTTTAATTAACGGAATCATTTTCAGACGCTTCACATAAAAATTACGCGTCTCCCTATAAAATACATATTTTAAACCCAATTTCTGATGCTCGTAAATCCCCAGGGTAATTGTTTATTGAGCAATGGTAAGAAGATTTTCTCAATTGAGTGAGCCCAGTCATGAATTCCAGAATTCCTGGAATCGCAAAAACCGTAAAATTCCAGATATAGCGTCAACGCGATGAAATAATCGGAAAACCCATGCTGACAGTTGGAGATTTTCTCGAGGTAAGAGAATCGTAACTTGGGGAAAGACATTTTTCCCTCACTGAGCGAATAAAATAATTTATCCACAAATTTTAGATGCTCTTGAGTTGACAAGAAATTATTTTCTCGTCCCACGTAAATGTTTTTCGTCAAAAGCGATCATTCCTGGCAGTGTTAGGATGATAATGAGGATTATTATTTTATTTGAGTTTTTAGTACCCTCTCTCCATATAATTTTCGCTTGTAACCATGGCCCCCACTCCTAAAAGGAAAGGGAAGTCGATGAGAGATTGACGAAATTGATTTAATCTTCGCGAAGAATACAGGTTTCAATTAACTTTGTTGGTGAAAAATAGAACAATGATTGATGACCAGGCTGAGCCATGTTAAAGCAGAGGTGGCAACCCCAACCGAATCGTACCTCCTCGATGTGATGTTAAATTCGCACGGAGGCAAGGCTCATGTTATCCAGACTCTGATCGAAGATGGTGCATGTCGCATTGACAATTCTCGGGGTCTGGCGGGAGGAATATCAAGATGAATCCTAGCATGGTCAAAGTTGAATCAGTACGAGGACCAAGGTTTGAGAAAAATTTGAGATTTTTCGTCAGTTTCTTAAAAAAAAATTAGGGTAATACCTCAGACACCTCTTGTTTTGATGCTTTTGATTGTTCCGAATCGCTATAAACCCACACAAATCATTTCTCCCAGAAGCCCTTCTCAGATTCACCCTTAGGGCACGGAGACCTACATTTCAACCAAGCTTCATAGAATTTAGTCAAGTGGGCTCATATTAAATTTGCAAATTAATCTTTGCGATATTTTCCGGCTATCGAATAGGCAATGGGACAAGCAGAACTATAGAATAGTTAATTTTAAATTAAAAAAAAATTGTAGTTAACAATAAAATTAATGGTTAGCTAAATTATATCAAGTGTTGTCTTTGGGCTCTCGGTCGTTCGCTACCCTCGCCCTCTTTACGAATGTTTTCGTGTGGGTCGGACCCATCGGGCGCTTCGCATCCACAACTTTCCGATATATCGAAGACCCCGCATCATTCGTTCACACGATCTAATCCGGACATTTTTATAATTTTAATCAAATTTTCTAATTTTTCCCTGCGCGAGATTTTTTTTTCATGCACAGGGGGCGATGAATGGTCCTCTCAGATCTTGAGTAATCAACGGAGTTAATTCCTTGGAATCACGATAAATTGAACCAGCCCCAATTTAAAAAGTCAGCGAAGAAATCAGCTGTCCTATCCCCATAATAATCCTCGTCGCACGTTTTGGTGTTAATTGGCCCCGTACGCCCGTAATTTTTACAACATCCACTCGTTTAATTGGATCGGTTTACAACGCGGCATTTATAGGAGCCTCTCTAATTAGTTTATGATCGAACAGCGCCTCGTAGTCACATCCTCAACAGCAGAGACATCATTCGAAAAATACTGAGGAAAACCATTTGACTTTTTTTTTCACCTCAATTTCCTGAGCTGTATTTTCCCATTCTTAAAACGACACGTGAAGGATTTTTCCAATGTCTAGAATGATACCCCTGTAGCGTAGAAGTACCCACTGTTATTTAGTATGGCTTTTAGCTGCGGGTCAACAGCTGCGCGCATGATGCACTTCGATGCGCGTAACGAACCAACCGGCTTGGACTTTGTCGTAAAACCGTATGAAATATGCGCATGGGCTGATCCGTGGGGACGTATCGATATGACCATCCAGAAAAAACATCAGACTGTGTGAAAGCCGTCACTACGATAATTAAGCTTTACTGAAGCTCCTTATCCCGTAGTAATTAAAAATTTCGGAAAAACAAAAACAGCCCTCGAGCAAACATTTTTTAGGCTTACGCTTAGGGGAATTATTCTCATCTTCTCGTCTATTTGTGCCCTATTTTTCGGATAAGCGTTAATTTTCTTGAGAAAGATTTTCTTTCTTAGACCAGATATTATTTTCTAGGAAATTTTTAAACTGGAAATTTTCTTATTGGGCTAAAATATTGTTTTTGCCACATTGAGATGAAAAATTTTGTTCGTAACTCTTGAAAAAAGTGGTTTTTGACTCGTGGGATTATATCGAGTACCTGTCGATCGATTCGCCCGGATCCTGGGGGCTACTAAATAAATAACCGCTGGTACAATTTTTAGGAACAAAAAAAAATTATCCTGAATTTTTTAGTGGCTTAAAATTGAGAAACAATCTAAGAAATGAAATCTACTAATCTCGACCGTGGATCAAAACTCGCCCCGTGTTGCTGGAAAGACAATAGGAAGTGATGACTACAAGAAATGCGCATTAACCCATCCATAAATTATCTGCTTCATGCAGTCGACCTTTGTAGTTATTTAACCCTTGACATTATCTTATCTACTTCTGTTGTTTAACCTGCCGATCGTTTGACCTTCGCAAGTCAGTTGTTGAGGACGTTTTTGATTTTTGGTGTTTTCGCTTTTTCCGTTGATCTTCTAACGAACATTGTTGGACCGTTAAAAACGTCTGACTCAATTCGCGTCTATCGCTTGACCCTTGCAAATCCCCTGATCATCTTTTCTGTCCTTTCTCACTGACTTTTGCTATCGTTTAACCCGTCAATTGGTCTTCCAGCGTTGGAGTTGAGATTCTAGCGCCGATTGACCCCCACGGAGTTCGGCCTTTGGCAGGCATGCCCTGTCAAAGGACTTACGGCCCTCGTGAATACTAATACTTGCGAAGGGCGTTCCGGGCCGGTAGAATAATGGACTGCAATTTACATCAATTTTAGTTATAATTTACGGCACAACTTTAGACCTAAAATACATTTTCGAAAATGTCAAGTAAAAGCGAAGGAGAATAAGGCGAACTTGGATTAATTACCAGTATCTTCTGATTAAATAATGAGATTTGGGGGAATCAGGTATCGTCTTCAAACCTAAAAGTGGCTTGCAAATACGCAAGACATTTAGAAACTGCTCTTTTTTTGTTGGCGAGGTATTGGCAACTGAAAACTTTCCGTTTTCTCCCCATCTCCGTTACTCCTTCCAAAGCGAACTTAACGCTCTAATTTTCCTGTACGTATATTAAATTAATTATTATTTCTGTGGTTTCTGAGAAGAAATATATGTCATTATGTGAAGAAGCACTTTAATTATTAAATAAGCTGATAATTTTGGAAAATTACGAAGTGAGTAGATCCAAATCCTCTCAAAAACGTCGGACGAAATCCTAAAGAAGAGTTTATAGAAATATAATCGGAAAAATAAGTACATTGGCTCTACATTGATCAACTTTTCTAGGTGGAAATATGGGGTGAAGTCTTAATTCACTTCTGAAATTCTTATGAGGAATTCCCAGACAAAATACAACCATTTTATCATGTTATTACGGAGCCAATACCGAATCACAAAAAAAGCATTCTCGGGTTTCGCATACCAGGACAAATAACGAGAAATGCGCAGGGTTACAACGGACGTGGATAAGAATTAAAACCCTCGGGGCGAGTGAAGACAGGGGGAGCGAATGATATTAGAAAGAGAGTACGGAGAAGGCAAAAATAAAAAAAATTGAGAGTCAGGACTGATGGATGGAGCCTGGTCGATTGCATCGGCGTGCCTTCTTACATCCTCGACTCTCCTGTCCCTCGATCCTTTACCGCGTTTGCAAGCATTATCTTATTTCGAACGGGAGTCAAGAATTTCCGCATAGCAAGGATTGAGCGACGCCAATGTGACGCCAGTCAACATCCAGTTTTTCATTGAAGAGACAAGTGTCATTCGACACCCAACGGCCAACTTGCGAAAACCGTATTTACTTGACAATTCCTCAAGAAATGGTGGCTTGACATTACAATGATAATGTTCATCACTTGATTGAAACAGTAACTGCAGGATTGCTGTCCTGATTGAACAAAAAAGTGGCAATTTCCTTCCTTGCTTTTTTTTTTTCACTCGTAACTGGATCGGAATTACGATTAATAAGAAGATTGAGAAGACAATTGGCAACAGCAACAACAGAAAAAATTAAATGGCGAATGCTGCAATCGAAGATCCAGAGTGTCCTCTTTTGTTTGATTTTTCGTGAACTGCCTTTTGGGGAAGTTGTAGGTTAGGGATACGTAATGCCACGGATTCCTCTTACAAATGAAAATTCCGCCCTGACCTGTAAGACACAGACTCTAAGCCATAGACCAAAAGTAACTTGGGTTCTCTAGAGCAGCAGCTCCACTCTCAGTGAAAGAGAAGAACTACCACCGGAGCGTACTGATCTGGCGGATCTGAGTTGAGTTAGACTTTCAGGAGAACCTCAGATTGGAAATTATAGCGCATCCTAAGGTCTTACGAAAACGGCGGCTCTAGGACTCCCGCTTAAGGCCTGGGTATAATAGTTCATCACCTCGACATCCCCGTGACTAATTACAAGAAAAATAATCATCAAATCATAAGCAAAACCTAATTTCCGACGTCTGTGCATGATTTCTGCAAGTCGGTAATTCTGTCTGCTCATGATGTGGCCAGTATTTCACGTGTAAAGAGTGACGGAGATTACGAGGTGATAAATTATTACACCCGGCCCTTGAGGTCTACCGGAAATTCCTGCCGCAAGTCCCGCGAAAAATTTTGATTCTGGTCATGTTCAGTTGCAGGTCAGCTTCCTCGCTTGCGGGGAAGCTGACGTCTACATCCGGAGCTGATGAACGCATTCGCTGGGATTTAGGAGGGGTTCGAGAGGATTATTTAGAAACGAAAGCTCTAGACAAGTCATCAGCCAACTGAAGAACTATACTCCCTTCTCTTCTCCATTTGATGCGGTGGCAGGAAGGCATTGAATATGTTATCGATGCTAATCAGTTTCGTCCCTCAATTGCAAATGAGAAAGAAAATATAAATTTATTACGCCGGCCACGATTTTCAAGGGTTCATTACGAAACGGAACCAAATGGCCCTTACGCCACGGCGAAATTCGTTGCGGTTTTCTTCACTCCGCCCGGAAGATGAAGGGACAAAATTCTTTCTGATGTACTGCACATTAAATATTCAATCGATTGCCATTATTTTCATTCCCCTATTTCAAGTGAGATAAGGTATACGATTTTTTAAAAGAAGAGTGCGTTTTGGGGCGGATTTTCGCTTCGTTGATCAATAACTACGTGTCTAGTCATGCTTCCGCGACAAGCAAACTACCTTGGAGAGACAATGAAGACCGAAAGATTTGAACTTGTGGCGATCTCCAAAGACGTCCCCTTCGCTTCACCACTTCCTGATTTTTTTGAGAATTGATCTTCTCTCAGTGACGACGTTTTTCTGCTGTTAATGCTCACGAGATGAGAATGTCTCCAGAGAAACATCAGAAAAAAATGAAAGAAATTCTAGACAGGATGCGTCCATCCACTCTCCTACAGGATTGGGACTTTGGATGTGTCTCAGACTCTCGTGATATCTCCAAAATAATTCTCATCTAGCCTCGACAGCAACTGTACAATGTACAGTATAAATATTATAATGCCTTCTCACATCCGGAGCTCCCCCATCATCGCTTGGCACCCGCCATCGAGGGATCATTTGCTGGTGAAATCACTCAGTCATTCTCGACTGAAGTCCCACAGAATCACTTCTCAAACCAGCCGAAATCTCGCCAAGTCAGTGAATCCCGTGATTTCTACCGATTTCAAGTGATTTAAATCAGCCTCCTCACGTCTCGGACATTTCACTTGCTTCTGGCATCTATCACCGAATGATGGTTAAGTACATATAGAATAGATAGCTGGGGATTAGTATAGGTTAAGTGTACAGGAAGTAAGTTACTCAAAGGTAAGGAATGAGAGAGGCGATAAAATGTAGAGTTGGAAACGGAAGCTCTTTGTATCCCGTAGGGGAACCAAATAAAGAGTATATAAAACTCTGTCGAATTGTGAGATTCTCAAAGGAGATCGATATTTTCTCGTGAATTTCCTGACTCCCCATTGAATCCGTTCCGTTTTGTATTTGTGCGCTGCACGAGTAGCCGCGTAAGCAATTTTGTTTTGAGCACTTTAGGATCGATGAATTTAATGAGAGCACTTTTCTCAAGTGCGAATGACTTTGCTCTCATTGATTTCGAAAAATGGATTTTTCCGACAGGCGATAATAAATACTTTTCAAGGAGTGCCTTGAGAAACTTTATAAAGTGTTGGTGCGGCGTCTGTCTACCATCAGGAAAAATACTTGGACGAATATTGATCGGAATATGGACAACGGATAGACAAACGACGAAGTTGGTATAAATTTTATCAACTTTCTATTCGTAGAAACGAAACTCCAAAATGATGAGCACAAATAGCACGCTATAGTACGAGCTCATGGCAAAGGAACATTGAGAGACATTAAAATAGCAGTTGAGTCTATAATAATCGGCATTTGAAAAAGCTGAATGGGGGTACTGAAAATGATCTGACTTACTTCTTCTATCCACCGATTGTCACTCTCTGGTGGCTGTACTATTAATACTCAGGATCTCGATGACTAAAAAATATTCACCTCACGTGTCTAAATTCCTCAAAAAAAAAACCTCCCATCTCTCTCGAGAGATATTAGAAAACCGTTGTTTCGAATGTCAACCAGAAAGATGGCAATCGTTTTTATTCGTCGGAGCCAACAGACAGGAGAATAATTATTCTGTCGAGGTGACAGAGAGACGTTAGCCTTCAGAGAGATTGTAGATTGGAGAACGGTTTTTGGCTACCGTGTAGGTAGCTAAAAACCAAAAAGAGGAATCAAAACTATCTTCTCTCTTCGATTCTCTTTCCAAGTTTTTCCTCTCATTTCTGACCCGTCTTTGAAAATGTGTGCGTGCCTTTGTTGTGTACCGCTGAAAGAACGGTACGACCAGGGGAAGCACTTTAGATATCGTCTCATTCCCTTTTTCCTATCCGAGATAACATTAGGAGCAAACTGCTCCTTCTGCTGACCCTCCGCTTCCACCGAAAATGCTCTCGTTCGTCGCTTGATATTTCATCCACAATCGCAATTCAAAGTTAATACGTGAAGAGCAATACAAATTACTCGAATCGATATCGTATGAATTAAAATTTAATTACTCACTGTTTATTGATGAGGAAGACTGCGATGGATAAATAGCCCACGAGCAATTCGAAAAGTTCGTACGCTCAGATCTAGGGGCGACCATGATGTTCGTTTTTGGTTCATTGTTGAAACAAATTTCGAAAGTAATTGTTGAATTTATAAAAAATTGTGTTGAAATGAAACTTTCAAATGGGACCAGCAGAATTTGTCTGGGTAAAACTTCTAATCGATAAGAAGAGTATATTACGACCCATGGCCAGAAAGTTGGATTCCCTGACGTAGCTGAGGCCGAGGCGAAGCCGAGGCTTTTACTCATCTCTGCGGGCAAAAAGTGAACAATGCCTGGGACTGAAAGGTAAAAAAGGAATTTTGGACCATTTTAATTTTACACAACGATAATATCAATATCAAATTAGTTCAATACATATATTATCGTTTTTTAAATTATTTGGCGAGTCGTTTTCTTTCTGACAATTACATGAAGTGACGTTGAAAGTATGATTATTCAAAATGCAATTACCGAATTTTAAATTATCCTTTTGTCATCCTTTTCCAGTTGAAAGGACTGCTGATATTAATGGCTTCATTTGTAATTAAAGTTTCCGGGGCATACGCCATACACTCCATAAAGTCGATGACTTCAGTTTTGTTGTTAGACTTTCAAAATAAACAATTAAATTATTGCTTCTGAGCTGGACAGCGAATCTTTATTCTCCTCTCGTCATTTCTTGCACGTGTTGTAGACTAGTAGATACCGATCGCCAGACTTCTTTGGTAATGTTTCACTCTGAATAATCGTTTTTGCCTCTTCGTCAAAATTTGTTAATATTTCGTCTCCTCTTCGGCTGCAGAATCTTCAAATGACGAGCTGTCAGTTCTTGAGGTTATTAACCCGTTTAATAATGTCTTCAAATCTAGCGTTTGACCAGAACATTTTCCTATGTGAATCGAGAGAGGTGCCACTTCCGTAGGATTGCCCGGGCGTACTCAGTTTTTTTTTCGCAATCAGGTTGACCAAGCTTCGGTCTGATTAAATACTGAGGAGAACTATCCCGGAAGCTCAATTATTCCGGTAAAATTTTTGTAATTCTACCAGCGGCGAACTACCAACCACAATTCGTACACCGGGAGAAATATCCAATGAAAATTACGGAACAGGTCACGTAATCTGCCAGCGAAGTTGAAATTTCACTGAAAGTACGCAATTGTTACGTTAAATTTTACCTTCTGTTCCGTAAAAATTACTCTCTGCCGGACACGTCAGAGTTCACCGCCTGGCGGAGATTTTCAGAAACGCTCTGTAATTTTTGCGGAACATTTCGTAAAGCCTTGAAATTTCTTGTAGAAACTTACTGTTGGAGTTTAAGTTCCAAAAAAATGATGTGACTTTTCCGTACATTTTCAAAGATGCAACAGACTTATTCTCTTTACTTCGTACAAAAATTTATGAAAAGAATCTTAGCGTGCGGATTACGTGACCTGTTCCGTAATTGTTCTTAAACTTTTTTCTCCGTGTACTATTCAATTTTCTGAAGTGCGTAATGGAATGAAAATTTACAGAATTTTTGCAAGTTTTTTGGAATAATGATCTGTGCAGATTTGGGGGAATTTTTTCTTGAAAAATAGACTACACGAGCACATAACCCTGCATATTATGTGGAAAAGATCTCCCTCGGCATCTCGTTCCCTGGGAAAATTCCACATGAAATTTTATCTTCACAGGTATTCAGGCGTGCTGGTGAAATACATATCTATTTGAAAATATTTCGTATCGGAATTCGCATACCCATCATTCGTAATTCATATTTCCGTAGCATCAAAATTTTCCAAACCCATACGTCGAGTAAGTGTTCTTTGAACTCTCTCACATTTAATGAAGAATTTTATTATTTCAATTAATTTTTGTTGATTCTCATCAAAGTGAGTTATTTAAGTAATTGGTGGCCCCCCTTGACACAATCTGAGACGCGACTTTATTGTTTTATTGTCCTATTACAGATTAGTTTTACGGCGCCCACTGTCCAATCTCCAGCAAGTCAATCACGCCTCTGATGAATCCTGGCTGAGGCCTCGACTTTATTTTCATCATTAAAAAGTAGAAAAAATCTAACGAAGGTAATAACTTCACTAATTTCATGCTGGTGGCCTTGAATCAAAATCCATCGCATTGGCAGCCAAGTTCCGTAAATTTATCGCCTGAGTGATTATTATTATTTCATTAACCAATGTTTCTGTGGAGATTTTTTTTATTCATTTAACTATGAGTGAGTTGATGACGAGAAGTTTAATTATAATAATACGAGCTGTCATTGTCTGTACACTGGATCTCTTAATTTTTATGGATCGTAGGGTACTAGAAGTAGGTATATTCCACGATGAAGATGATGTCCTGATAGAAATAGCAATTACGAAGAGTACTACTTTTAGTCCTAACTTAGACAGTTTTCGTTTTAGGGGAAAAAAATTCAATGGATAGAATAAAAATAATAACTCCGGCTCGAGTCGTGAGAAATATACCATTACATAAGGCGAACGAAAGTGAGTATTTTTAACCCGGCGAAGCGAGGTTAGAATGCTCACTTTCGCTCCCTGTAGGCAGAAAAAGTTACTTTTTCATCTCCATGTGTCGGAAAAGTACTCTTCCCGACACAACGAGCTGAAAACTTTTGTACGTAACAAGTCACTGACAAAATATCGAAATGAAAAAAATCACTTCCAAAAATGACTCCTCCACAAAGAACCAAAAATATCTGTTCTAAGATTCAGTTTCACTGGTATTGTAACCCATGAGTGTCGTGAACGTTCTACTCCCAGTCGGATCTCACATTCATCGCCGAGATCATATCACCCTCTGTATTTTGTAGTACCTCCACGTTCCCGATGTTTTTTTTTCCTTCTAATTTTTCTCTTCTGTTTCACGAAAAGGAAAGAAAACAATTTTTGTTTCAAGAGTGAGAGTTTCTGGCGGCCTAACATTTATACATTTTTATGAAGTTCTCGGAGTTTTTTCTAGTGCGCGCCCTCGTCAAGAAGTCACGAAGTACACCGGAAACCGCAGGGCAGGTTTATCTTGTATGCATCCGACACCAAGCAGCGGTCGCGTCTCGGGCACGTGTACACGTTTTCGTCTTTTGTCTCTGACAGAGCAATGCTTTCTTCCCCCTTTTCCCATCCCCGCGACAGTGGGTGCTGATTTATAGGTACCATGAAACTATGGAAATTCCTGTAAATTAAATATTCATATGTAACGCATTGCCACTAGAAAATATAAAACTACCGAGAATTGAAACTTTATTCTTCGGGATTTCTCTGATGATTTTTATCGGCTGGTTAGATCACATGCGGCTAAAAGTGTTGGCATTTGTGGGTGTCGAAAAGATTGACATCAGTGTTGTTCGCGGCAGCTTCCAAACCCCTGGAATTAAGGTTTATGTCGTTGGGACTGTATAGAATCGTATCAGCGGATGATCTTCTGTGGCATATTCTTTTTGTCAGTGATCCGCTGGAGTCAGGCCATTCTCACAAGAACACTTTTACCTCAACTCAATCAATTATGCAATACTTTTCTTAACCCGTCAGCGGTCGCGCTATGAGATTTTCCCTCACGCTTTATTTCTCGGTATAGAAAACTTGACCGAAAACTCGATATTTTTCGGCGAAAATTCTTCTATACCCC
>JAPYZM010001438.1:0-20237 GCA_030522845.1 Psyttalia concolor
GTAATGGGTGAGTGGAAATATTTTGTGAGTGTGTGGGTTGTGCATGTGTGGAGGGAAACGTCTGTTTGTTGTTACAAGGACTCTAAACAAACGGAGTTTGCCC
Source organism: Psyttalia concolor (assembly GCA_030522845.1). Taxonomy (NCBI): domain Eukaryota; kingdom Metazoa; phylum Arthropoda; class Insecta; order Hymenoptera; family Braconidae; genus Psyttalia; species Psyttalia concolor. The sequence goes on from JAPYZM010001438.1 coordinate 104, forward strand.
GGCTTAACAATACATATTTATACATAAAGATGAAAAAAAAAAAAACAAAAAAATGCATTAATAAGAAAGTTAAAAAAAAACGTATACATGTAAGATTCATCAAGAGTGGTATAATCATACGCGAAAGAAAAACCTAGGTACTTTATAATTAAATAAAAAAAATTGACAAAAAAATAACAAAATACACGCGTATCGCATGCAATTGTTTCCAACACACATCATTATTGGTTTTTCGCTGTTAATTATTTTTATGATGTTTTTTATTTTTTAATTCGTCGGTCCATTTAATCAACTATACTTCCGTGATTCGAGCGGTGGACAAGGGGGCTGACGACGTTTATCGTGTTCGTCAAGATAATATTGCTCGGACGGTTGGAATTGAACAAATAAATGGGGATTTACACGAGATTGGTAATCGTTGTGATGTAACCGGGGTTTATTCTTCATCGGGGCATGAAATTTATCTTTACGTTTATCGAGAAAATAAAAGGGGCTTTTCAATTGGGGATTAGGGGGAATTGTTATGGGGTGTAATGACGATTTTGGTAAATTTCAATTGTCACTGATGTTCGAATGTCCCTTGCTTGAAGATTGAAGAGATAATAATGGAAATATTCAGTAGAGGGTAATAACTTGGTTTGAAATCCTGAGAATAAATATTTTCAAAATGCTTGACTGAACTGTTTGGGCGTCTTTTTGTCGAGATAACATTCCTCTGACGGTTGGAATTGAAGAATTGAATGGGGATTTATTTGTTTTCCCGGTTTTAGCCTTCATCGCGGTATGAAATTTATCTTTACGATTATCGAGAACATAAAAAGATCTTCAATTGGGGAGTACGGGAAGTATTCTGTGGTGTAAAGTCTTGTTTGCTCAATTTCAATCGTTACCTGTGTTTAACTATCCCTTGTTTTGTTGAAAATTTGAGAAAATAATGTTTAAAAATCTGCTACTGAGCGAGGGGACGATAACTCATGGAATTTGGCGCATGTAAAAAATTTAAATATGAAAACCCGTGAAATCCTTGGAAATCATTCAAACCCCTATAAATTCTCTTGATATTCTTTCAAGTCCTGAAAAGACTTCAAAATTTTGAAATCTTGAAAGCTATTGTACACTTTTTGCGGAGTGCTTACTTTCTCGTGAAAGCCTGACAGTTTTCCTTGAAGTCTCAAAAGAATAAACCTTGAAAAAATTGTTGCAAAAATAAATAAATTTCCTCAAAATATGTAAATCTGGTAATGCCTGAGCATTTTATTTGTCAAGATAATATCGCTCGGACGGTTGGAATTGATCAAATGGATGGGAATTTATTTATTACATTCAACTTTAATTCTTCCTCGGGGGTCAATGAAATCTGTCTTTTCGTTTATAATAAATATAAAAGGATCAATTCACTTGTGAATTAATGCTTGCATTCTGCGGTGTAACGACGTATTTGCTCAATTTCAATCGTCACTCATGTTCGAACGTCCCTTATTTCGTCAAAAATTGAATGAAAAAAAAAATGATGAAAAGAAATTTCCTAAAGAGTGATAATTCACATTGACTTCTCGAGTGGATGAACCACGAAGAGTTGTTCAAGAATAGATCAATTTTCTCAAAACGCTGAGCAATAAAAACACGACAGAACTAAGAAATCTGATAATGCCTGAGCGTTTTGTTTGAACTTGTGCCGTAATTACGTTGCAGTGCTGAATTTTAAAAAAATAATAATTTGTATATTTTTATACAAATCAAATAGAAGCCTGCGCTGATATTTTGATTGACAGGCGCAGATTTAAATTTAATGAAACATCCCGATTTAGGTATTATCCCTTATCTTCCTCGTCCCTCCCGACCCCTCGCATGCATTTACCACACATTTTTGAACACTCGAAGCTTCTCGTGGCTAATTTAAAAATAATTTTGAAAAATCAATTGGAGACAACATGTGGGGAGAGGCCAATGCAACTGACGAAATTTAATTCAATCAATGTCTCGAATGTTTGTTTTCATTAAGTCTCTGGGATTGTTTGCACATCTTCACTGAGTTCTGCACCCAAAAATCGCGCAGAGAAAAAAAAAAGTCTGTCTATTGATGCTATTTCCCATGTACGGGACGACGAAGAGGGAGACACTGGAGAGAAAAAAAAATAGCAATAAAATTATAATTATTTTTACACACATTCGAAGAGGGTTTGACTGTACATTCCCTCTTCAAAAGATGCAATATTAGTGTCGCAGACTGATAAACGTGTAATTTTACAAGAGGAAAACAACAATGAATAGATAGAGAATATTTAAACTACGATAAATCATCTCACACTGAAATAGCTAAACTGCCGAAAACTACTGTATTATATGCATAAAACACTTGTTATTTAAGGAGAAAAAAAAATATATGAGAGGAAGAGTGAGAGCTATGGAAATTCTTGTTGAGAGGTGGCAGTGGATTTTGGGTGCAGAATTTCTCGCGATGTGAGTTTTTTTTCTCTTCGTCACCGAACACTTTGGAAGCACACAATTGATTTCCAGCGACTGAAATCACCCCTTCGAGGCGATTTTTCATTTCAGATTGACGATGAATTGTTCCTTCACTTCGATGATTCCTAAATTATTCACACATACTCTCGCGTAAACTCGTGACAACAATTACCAAAAAAGACAAAAAAAAAAAGGAAAATAAATAAAACAATTACGAATAGACAAATGAGAGAGAGAAATAAAACAAAACTGACTAATGAAGATGAAGAAAAAGTGGTCATTCAACAGTTGTCACAAAAATACAGAGTATTTAAGCCAATTAGCAAACAACAGAAATGTATACATTTACATAGACTAAGTGCTGGCCGAGACATGTTCCAAGCTAATTGTAACGGGTAAACTTTTTAAATCCCTCCACCAGTTACACCAAAACATCTCTTCCATGAATGTATATTTTTTTTTTTCTTTTGTTTTCTCTACAATTTCGCTAAGAACTCAAACGAAATCATTAGCTGTGAGTTTGTCGAGTTTAAAGTCCTACGATTTAAATCGCACGAGTGTAATTAATTCGCAAATGATGATGGAAAACGAGTAATCGTGCAGAGTTGATTTTGGCAGTTGAGATAGTCTGTATTTTTTTATCTAGCGAATACACATTCACTTTTGTAAATAATACCATCAATTCACAATTTCTGATCTTGTCTTCGTGCATTAGAATATTTTCTTTCGTCTTGATTTGAGAGGGGGGTTGTTAGATTTTTTTTTCAGACTCAGCATTTGACCGGGAATTCTGGTGTTTTAAAAAATTTCTTGTGCCCAAAATTTATTTATTAGTTAATGGACGTTATTCTAAATTTCGTGCCATTAATTTTGCGAATTGATTTTGTCAGACCGTATAGCCAAAGAATGATTGAAAAATATTGAAAATTCAGCGAAAATTTTCTTGGATATTCGATATGACCTTTCCCCAAAATCAATCGTACGAAATTTCAAACTATTCGATTTTTTCCGTTAATTACCGAATAAATAAGATTAAAAAAATGCAAATTTTATGATATTCTTTGCCTTTTCTTAATGTTTTTTATACAAAGTTAACAAAAAAACGGTGACCCCCGCTCTTACGGATGTTCTACCCTTATTTCCGGTCTCCCCCAATTACTGATTCAATTTTAGAGTAAAAAAAATAACGTTTTTCCCTTGAATTATTGGTCACTGGCTCCCAAAGTGGCATTACTGGGAACCCCTTTTCCTAGATTTTTTCTACGTTTTTATAAACAATTATAAAATATTAGAAAAATAGACAGAAATGAGGGTACGATGATGAAATTCTGCGAGTCAGTGACCAATGCAATGGGAAAATAATGTTTGCACGGGAATCCTATCATTAATTTTTGATAAATCTAGCGAAAATTGAATGGGAAGAGAAATGGAGATAGGGATGGAGCATCCTTGACAGAGTAAAAATGATTGATACGTAGAAAAATTGGTAATGAATCGAGGCATGTTATGAAATGCTTATACTTTTACAGTGTAACTCAGCAGAATAATTAATGATCCTCGGTATTTTCGATATAACTGAGAACGTGCCGCGGCCAGAGTAAATGAAATACCGTAATTTTCCTAACGTCATATGTAAAAAAATTGTGTTCAAAACATATATAATAATACGACTGATTTGCCCTGGACACGAGTTGAAGTGAGTTATTGAGAGGTTCAAGGTTCAATAGGTGTTGTTTTCGGGGCTAAAATAACATGGTGTGAATGGGGAAAATTGAATTTTAAAATAAATGAAAGAAAATACCAATCGATTTATAAAGAAATACGTGAAGTGAGAGAGAATGGATAAAACGTCTACACAATATGGAGATAAAAGTGAAAAATTGTATCTAATCTGTATACATTTCTATATTATAATTATATTACGATCAATATATGCAATATTATAATTAAGAACTTTAAAATAATATTACGTAAGATTAATAATAAACAAACGCATCTTAATTTTCGTTGTGGACTACTGATGTTTTGAATTTGGTAATACTTTCGTTGGACTTTTTCCTTTACTTTTCATTAGTCATTTGCATTATGTGATTTTCTTGGAGTTTAATTGGAAAAATTCTTGAGATTATTCATGTGGAAGAAATGAGTTTAAGGGAGAGTCCGTCATTGTCTCAAGTGGAAAAAGTTTTTGATGGAAAATTTGGGCGATTTGTGTGGACAAGGAATATCTTTGAATGTTCAGATTTCAATAACATTTCTCACGTTTCCTGTTAACAATCGCATTTTTTTCTAGATATTTTTTTCTTTATAAAAACCTAATGAGTTCCACAATTTTTTTGAGTATTCTAAACGACCTTCCGCAAAATAAAACGTACAAAATTTGGAAATACTCGATTTCGTCGGGTCATTGAGAGGTTTTTGGTTGAGATTTATTTCGGGAAATTCAGTTGCATTCTCTGGGGGATTTTACGAGTGTTTTGCTTACCGGAGGCTCTTCAAGGGCTTCTGGATGTTCTCAAGGTTATGGATATTTTTTTTGGGACACTTTTGTTGTCCCCTGTTGTTAGAGGCGTGCTTAGGCGCCCATTGTGTCATGGTCCTAATTTTGTCGGTTAATTACAAATTTAATACCACTAAAAACAATAATTTTAAGATGTTCCTTGCTTACCCTTTATTAGACGTAACAAGGAAATTGAAAAAAGGAATCGTCAGAATTTTCCATCAGAAACTCCTGGCACTTGGAATAAATCTTGATTCCCAATCATCAACTGCATCAAAGGAAATCATAGAAAATTTTTTGTTAAATCCAACAATCCTAGTGAGCATCCTTTAGCAATTAAAAACTACCTCCAGCGTTCATTTCATGTTGGACAATCGAAATCCGTGCTCAATTCAATAGAATCTCCAATGATTTCAAACCCCGGAAACTAAGTAGTGCCACCTGTAGTCCTCTGTCGTCCTCACCCAAAAAATTCGACTCTCCTCATTGGCAGGACTGCCCAACGAAATTTTTCTCCTGTGTCAGACTTCAGACCCCCTCAGTTGTGGGAAGCAGCCGGAGTATTCTCCACCTGGCAAGGATTTTTCATTTTTTTGCGATTGATTTCGTCCACTGAGATTTTATCAATAAGTTAACGATACATTTCTACCTCTCGTCGTTAAATTCTATTTCGCTGCAGTGCAATCCCAGTGGAGTACCCATCCCCATTTTTTCTGGATTTTCCAGATGATTCGTGTATTTTAAAAATGTTGCGGTTCTAGGTTAAGTTAAAACAAAACTGAAGAAATGGCGGAGAAGGCGATAATGAAGGTAAATTATATTTTTTCTCTGAAATTTGACAATGATAACTGGGCTTTGGGATTATTTTGGTGGTCTCCAGCAAATTGCTGAGCAAAAGCTCAAGGCATTCTCCATTGGGACGATGGGCAAACGACCCCTGAGCAAGAAAGAGGTGGAGGAGCAGAGGAAGAAGGAGCAAGAGCAAGCGGCAGCTCAAGCCTTCGAGGAGTTCGTTGCCACCTTTCAAGAGACTCCGAATAAAACCACAAGTAAGGTTTGGGTGAAGGCTGGAACCTACGATGCTGGTAAGAGGCAGGAGGACACCAGGGAGAAGGGAAAACTCTACAAGCCTCAGTCCAAGATCTCAGAACTGGTGGACAGCAGATCATCCGCTGAACAGGCCCAGGAATATGCCAAACTCCTGGGTAGCAATGAACGGAAGGCCGATAGGCTTGGGAAGAAGAAGAAGGAGGGGGAGAAGAAGAAGAGTAATCTTGAATTGTTCAAGGAGGAGCTCAAGATGATTCAGGAGGAGAGGGAGGAGAGGCACAAGTACAAGGGAGTTGTCAAGAATGTTATTACCACGCAGTGTGAGGATCCTATGCTGGCCGCTTTGAAATGTGTCGAAGGTGAGGGAACTTATTCCACCATTTGAGCAAAAAATTTACTTCAGAGAATCATCGAAACACAAATAACTGTAGTTTTTGACTGATAAAGACGTATTCAAGCTTGCCCTGCGGAAATGAAGGGTCACAATTGAAGTATATCTACTTATCACGATGAGAATTATTCTTAGAGAAGTTAATGAGGAACCTCTGATTGATACTAGCTTACAGAGCATAATATCCTCTAGTTATCAGGTTGAGCTAGGATCAAAGTCGGGATATCGGGGAAATTTAAGGAATTATCACAATTTTTTGGAAGTTTTATATTAAAAATGTTTTGAAAATTATTTTGTCCATAAATTCTAGACGATTCCCATTCGATGGAGATTTTTCTTTCTCGAAATGTTCTTTAAAATCCAGAGATAAAATTGACTACACATTTTCTTATTCGTCAATTACTCCTTTCTTAATTCTGTAGCCAAGTGGTAAAACGAGATGAGTGTATTTGACATATTTCTCAAAAACCCGTATTATCTCAGTAAGGAATAATGCTAGGAGAAATTATGAGAGGAATTTTTTTATTGCAAAATTGATCAGCTACAATAATGGTTTTATGACATTATCTCCTAAAAGCACTCATTGCTGAGGTAATCTACGTTTTATGAAGATCGGAAAAATACACTTATCTCGTTTTACCAGTTCGCTACAGGATTGTTAACGAGATTTTTTAAACAAGAATTTGAGTAAATTGTTGATTCTCTGTTCTTTTACTCCCTTTTTAGATGGATCTTTTGATAATGGTGATCCTAATACTACGAATCTGTATTTGGGGAATTTAAATCCAAAGATTACAGAGCAACAGTTGATGGAGATATTCGGTAAATTTGGACCTCTAGCTAGTATTAAGATTATGTGGCCAAGAAGTGACGAGGAGAAGGCTCGGCAGAGGAACTGCGGGTTCGTAGCGTTCATGAGTCGGAGAGATGGAGAGAGAGCACTGAAGAGTCTCAATGGTAAACCAAATACTTTTTTTCCATCTAGTCTCGTCGGGCAGAATTTTCTAATGCCCAGGAATTTTTCTGCACTTTGAAAATCTCATGGCGAAAAAATCCCATAAAATTTGAGTGAATCCTGACGTATTTCTCAGAATTCCAAGTCTTGAAGGGCCAAAAACATTTTGTTTTTTGTATAAAAAAAATATTAACATCTAAAAAAGTCGAGTTGTTGGAGGAAACGAAATTGTGGATGGTTATACAAAATTGCAAACGCTCAGCAGAATTTTATTTATTTTTTGCCCTAATGAATGAGAGATATTTTTCTCATGTTGATAAATAAATGGAATAGTTAAAATTTCTGTATCTCAGAACTACAAAAAATTTGCCCAAAAAAATATCAAAATTAGAGTCTCAACAAAATTATTTGAAAGACCAGAATGATGAGCAAATTCTTAAATTCCACTACCTGTTGCAGTGGAAGTAATTAGCAATCAATTCTAAAAAACAACTGCACTTATCTCCAGAAAATGCAATTAGCCAATCCTTCAATTTTCTCCAACACGCCTTGAAAAATTGTCGACTATATAACCAACAATGAAGCCATTGAGCAACAACCAAGACATGAGTTCCTCATTGTTTTCTCCGAAACTAGGTCGAGATATAATGCAATACGAGATGAAACTGGGCTGGGGTAAAAGTGTGCCAATACCACCATATCCAATCTACATTCCACCAGCCCTGATGGAGCTCACCCAACCACCACCGCCCTCAGGCCTCCCCTTCAACGCTCAACCACACCGTCGCGATAGACACAAGGTATCCCCGTTAAAAAACGAGCGTACTATTAATAAAATGCTCAATCACGTATCCAATCGAATTTGGTTTTATTACTCGATTACTTATGAACTCCTCATTTGTGTCATTCACAACTCAATTCCGCAAGGCCTTTTCCCCCCGGTGTTCCCTAGCAATAAAGAGTGAAAGACTGAATTTTCTCGGTTCTCAGAACATAATAGAAGAAGAAAAAATAAGTAACCAAGCGTTGCAGGAAGTCTCCGATGAACAATTAGTGACTCGATAAACAATGAATCCAATATTATCAGAATAAAATCCTGAATATCATTCATAATTCGCTTGAAGAAACGTCTCATGTCAACTGGCATAACTTAATCATCAAATTAACCACTCGATAATAATAATTAAAGAAGAAATTACTGTTGAATCGTATAACCATGTTTTTGAAACGTAATCTCAGATACCACGTATCCGCAACCTCCAGAGCGCGGACCCCCAGGAAAAGGAAAACTTTGAAAAGGTAAAATTATTCACTACTGTAAGAACAAAAGCATTACGTGAATTTTATTCTCCGAAGTGTTGGAGAATTGGAAAATCTTCTGAGCGTTGACAAAATGTCGAACAATGTAACCAGTTGCAAAACGTTCAGTTGATTACACGGTTCTACAAAATTTCGGATCATTCTGTTGTAGACATGTTTCTTATTCCGTCCATTGGATTTTCTAGTGAAGAATTCAATTATCACATCGACTCTCCTCATTCCCCCTTCAATTTTGTCTCTATTGTTCGATAAATGGGAGCGAAGGACCCGAGGAAATTTTCATTTTGCGGTAGTATTTATTTATCAGTTAAGGGCCGGGTGTAATAATTCATCACCTCGAAATCTCCGCCACTCATTACACGTGAACTACTAATCAAATCGTGAGCAGACATAATTCCCGACTTGCAGAAAACTTGCGGGGACGTCGGAAATTAGATTTGCTGATGATTTGATCATTATTTTTCTTGTAATTAGTCACGGGGATGGTGAGGTTACGAACTCTTACACCCGGGCCTTAAGGAATCAACTAACGTAATTTTTAATTCCATACGATGCATTTTGCGAAAGGCTGTCTTGAATTTAAAAAAAAGGAGAATTCGTTGAAAAAAATGGAAAATCGCAGGAGTAGTTACGCGTTTAGGAGGGGAAAAAAATTGAAAAATTACCAGGGGGCACGACTTCAGCCGAAGAGCCGAGTTCCTCAAAACATTCCACTCATTGTAATATTTCTCCGTTTTTACACTTCGAACGTAATAAGCAATCCTTGTGATTGCATACTCCCCATCCAAAGCCACCTCGGAACTGTGGCATTTTTCAGCAGAGCGAGGGCCCCTAGGCGAAGTTCGGGTAGGGACTCCAAATCAACGGCGTTGAATTCTTCGCAATAAAATCTATGAGATCCGATAATTCTCATGCCCACAACCGGACGATCCTAAATTTTCTAGGGCCGTGTTATTCAATAATTAATGTGAACTCAAAAAAAAAAGGGTGAGTAATCGGGTGGGGAAATATGAATGAGTGATCCCGAAATATTTTCATAAACAAATAACCAGGAAAAACTTTAAGACTAATTGACGCTTAAAAATTATGTTATAATGACTTGTCGGCGTACGTTCTGTCGGGGGCGCATTATTGGCATTATTGGGCTCTGGCACTCCCCCCCATTGAAATACGACAACAATAATCACACTGATTGCACTGTGATGGCATGGGCTTTGACAGATATTGCAGAATGCTGTTGTCAAAGTGGTTATTCCAACAGAAAGGTATTTCATTGATTTTACCATTAATGTACAATGAGAATTTTGTAAGTATGATTACCTCCACACGTAACACTGAGTTTTGACTATCAAAACCTCAACGTGGAGTCGGAGACTTCCAACGTGTACAACGACAGAACAGCAGAAGGACTAATATCGTGTTTTCTTTTTTTTTTAAACTTCATTCGTGCGTTTAGGAACTTAGTAATGTTGATACATAGAATGGTGGAATTTGTCATTCGGGAGGGACCGATGTTCGAGGCGATGATCATGAACCGAGAGCTCAACAATCCAATGTTTAGGTAATTTTTTCATGTATTCATTTCGATAGTCGAGAGAGTTGGAGTTAATTGTATGAGAAGGACTGACTGAAAACAAATGACAAGAATGTAAAGAATTTGACAGATGAATTGAGCAATTGAGCCATTGTCAGATATTTCAATTGTTGAAACGATTCAATTGATTTGCGAACAATCGGATTGTAACGTATGTCTTGAGAATTCTTTACGTTTTTAGAATGATTTAATTTATTGTAAGGCTATTGTTTATTTAACTCTGGGTTACAGATTTTTGTTCGAGAATTACTCACCAGCGCATACGTACTACCGCTGGAAGTTGTATTCAATTCTGCAGGGAGATGGGCAGAAGGAGTGGCAGACGGATGATTTTCGAATGTTTAAAGGGGGAAGCGTGTGGAGGCCACCTCCGATAAATCCTTGGACTCAGGGGATGCCTGAGGAGCTGATTGAAATCGAGGAGAGACAGGAACCGAGGAGAGGAAGCTTATCCAATAGGTAATTCAAGTTAATCGTTTAGTCCTTTGATGTCAATTGTTTCCATTCATTGTACATCTACACTTGCGTCATCACTTCCTTCACGACTTTAATAATTTATTATTGAAAAGCAAATGATTTTAGTCCACCCTAAATAGTATTATCTCCTCGTTATCGAGGAATTACTATCATAAATTACTTCTCTCATCTTCGAGAGGAATATAAAATAGAATATTGTAACGGGTTCGCCAAAAATTTCATTAAAATCGTGGAACGATGGGAAGAAAAACTCTTAGATCGCAGAGATATGATCTTCGTGTGATCGTTACTAACGCTCATGCTATCTTATGTCAATAAATCCTTCAGATAATATTTGGTTACTGACAGATTGTCTATATCGATACGACGTAAACGGTTATTTTTTCTGAGCCACAAAAATTTGTCATGTTTTTTTGGCTTTTGTCATGCAATTGTCCATCAGTTCATTTTGTCAGTGAGAATTTGATTCAATTGAGTTATTTTTTCATTACATTTTATTATGAATAAGTCACTATTTTTTATTTGGACATCAGTAGTTACGTAGCTACTATTTAAATGCTACGCGTATACCAAATGAAATGCATCCTAAATGAGAAAATGGACATTCAAAAAAAAGCTTTTATAAAATTTTGTGTTAGATTACAGTAATATTGGACTGTAAAATATTTCTTGAGGTACAGAATTTTTTTTGTTTTAATATCATTTATGTGGAAAAATCTCCAATGGTTCATTAATTCCTTTTGCGGGAAATTGAAATAAATATTTAATAACTCGATAATTCATTGCATCCGCAGCCAACGGGACCGACTGGAGGACCTTCTCCGGAATATCTCCCCCGAGCGATTAAAAGTAGCAGAAGTAATGGTGTTTTGCATAGAGCACGCAGAAGCAGCGGAAGAAATATGCGATTGTATCGCCGAGTCTCTCTGCATAGTCCAGACCCCCGTGAATAAGAAAATCGCTCGTCTCTACCTCATCTCTGACATTCTTCACAACTGCGGAGTCAAGATGACGAATGCTACGATCTACAGGAAGGCCTTCGAAGCGCGTCTCCTTGGTATATTCATCGAGGTACCATTTCATTTCTTTTAAATTAATATAACTCACCAGCCGACCACAGTAAACGTCAAATTATCTAACTAAATGGCGTCAGAATAATTTGAAAAAATACTGACTTAATGAGCATTAGCCAATTATTTATTAGTGAAAAACAACGTTCTAAAGCAATGATAATATATTGAAAAATGAGATGCAATATGTTAGTATTTTTTTATTATATTGCTTTGCATAAATGAAATGTTTAAAAAATGGTTGATCATTTACCATTTTCCAGAACATTCAGAATTTACGCTTTAATTATAAGAGAAATATTTCGAATATTTTTTGCAAAAATCGCATGGTTAAATTCTAACTTTTTTCAATTACATTTTTGAAAACCCGAAACCTTTTTTAACTACTTTGTTCACACTTTTTCATTGAGACCAAAGCTAGAAGATAATTGATAAAAAAATTCGACTCCGGGTCAACCCTAGTTTCTTAGAAATTGTTCATAGTTTTCAATGATTGTTGGATTTATTCAAACGGTAGAGCTAGTCTCTTTGGTTAAGTGCAGAATTATTTGCCATGAAACATTTCAGGTTCACGAGGCCTGCAAGCAATTCGACAGTAAATTGAAAACCGAGAGCTTCAAAGCCCGAGTAATGAGGATGTTCAGGGCCTGGGAGGACTGGGCGGTGTACCCCCGGGACTTCCTCGTGAGGCTCCAGAATACTTTCTTGGGGCTCGTGACGACTGATGAACCCGAAGTCGTGGAGGACGAGGATATCGATGGGGCGCCTCTTTCCGACGCCGACGGTGATCCCAGTGAAGATTTGGATGGAATCCCTCTCGATGGTGCTGCTCTTCTGAAGGGTGCCCTGAAGCTCGGATTGACCCCTCAAGCCACCAGCAATTACGACGACATCGATGGAGTCCCGATGGACGACGACATCGACGGCATTCCAATGGACGACGACAGCCGCTCCAACTCCAGGGGTAAATCCAGCGAGAAGAAGCAGGTGATGCCGGCCGGATTCGTCCCCTCCAGGTGGGAGACTGTCGATCCCGATCAGGTGGAAGCTCAAGCTATGACGACGAGCAAGTGGGAGGAGCTGGAGCAAAATGACGACTCCAACTCTCAGGATGCCAGCATGGACTCTGGCGGGAGGGATTACAATGAGGAGAGGCGAACCAGACTCAGGGAGATAGAAGTCAAGACTATGCAGTATCAGGATGAGCTGGAGAGTGGGAGGAGAAGCCTCAAATCGGGCATGACCATTCAGGCTCAGGTCGAGCATTACCGGAAGAAGCTTATTAGAAAGGTAACTGATTATGTTTTTGCGAGCTGTACTGTGTCTTTAGAATTTAGATGGTTCCCCTTATGAGGTTTAGACGAGGGTGATCAGTCTGGAGATGATTGTGGAGTAAATTTCAGAGATTGTTATACATTCGGAGAAAACTGGACGAGAATTTTTTGTGCGTCTTTTCTGACTTTTAGCATTTTACTTTTCACGTACTAACATTGAATCGTTAATTGTTCCACGAGACTATTTATCATTTTTTAATTAATTATTAGAATAAATATGAGACCGAAAATTGAAGAAGGTAGCAGAGAAAGAAATTATCATGATTAATTGCAAGAAAATAAAGTAAAAATAATTGTAATACCAACGAAAACCATTAAATTTCATAATGAACTTCATTTGAAAAATTTCTGAGCTTTCATGAGAGTGTACCAATCCATAAATTTCATTTTTCTATTACAATTCGATCTGTACATAAAAATTTATGAATGATCGCCCATGTGATTAATTTTCCGGTTTAAGTATGCTTTGCAGAGTGAGAGGGACTCAAAAGAGCACAAGATTGAAGAGAGAGATGATGAGAGGAGACGAGAGAGGCGTAGGAGCACTTCTCCAGACTCGCCAGTACATTATAGAGAGAGGAGAAGAGCCTCGCCAAATTCACCTCCAAAATCACGGGAGAAATACAGATCTCGGAGTAGATCGCCCAGGACTAAAAGAAAATCGCGCTCACCCCACAGAAAACGAGCCCCCGTGACCCCCTCACCCCCCAGAATTCGGACTACCCCCTCACCCGTTTTCTCCTCGTCGAGGTCGTCGCGGCGATCTCCGGGGAGTGAGAGGAGCGAGAGAAGCGACAGGAGTGAACGAAAGAGACGCGCGAGGTCGCCGTCGATGTCTCCTCCACCGCCACCCAGGAGTAACACTAAACATCGGGGCAGCAGTCCCTCGTCACCCGCGAGAAAACACAGACACAAGCACAAATACTAATGTCTCAGTCAATTCCTTTTTCTACGTAATTAAATAGTGCATAAAATTTTCGCCAATGAACTTGACCCTTTTCAGTTGATCGCAGTTATCAAAATGTTATACATTCGAGTAAATCTCCCACGAGTATAAAATATTCATCACGTAATTTTCACTTTTGAAAATCATACCATATTTGTATATAGCTTCAACATCCCGATATCGAAAGTAATTTTTATCTTTTCTTTTTCGTCTGTTTGGTTCAACTCGCCAGTACTAAAAGCGTCTGTACCATTGATCGTTGTATAAACATGAAATAAATTAGTATATGACATTTTTTTTCGTACTTTTTTCTTTATTTTGTATTGCATGCGCTTTTGTTGATAAGGCGAAGCGACCTGTGTCTCTCCAAACAATCTTTTTGTTATCAGGCTATTCTAATATCACGTAATATAGAAATATTTACGGAATAAACTTTCATGAATGAAAGCAGAAATTTTCACAATATACAATTGATAATAAAATATATATGAAATTTGTATATTATGTAGTAAAACATGCGATGGATATTTCTAACATTTTCATTTTATTTGCTTTTTTATACGTACATTTTTTTAATCGTAATGAATAAAATAATAAGAAAGTCCTTCAAATATATATTTTTAGAAAATTATTTTTTTTTGTGAATTATATATTGAAAAAAAAAATAATCTAAGTAGGGGAATTCAAAGACAAATTATTTCACGGGAGGTTCTGAGTTCTCTTTTGGGTGCTAAAAAATCTGAATTCTATTTAATTTTCTGTAAAAGGTCCAATAAAATAGTTCCTCTCATTAAGTTCAATTTAATATTTTTCTAAAATTATACCAATTCTAGTTCCCTTTTAAAAGTTATGTATCGACACCAATTAAATTATTATATGAGAATAAATTACTGCAAAATAAACGATTAACGCTCACCAGGTGTAAGTCAGCGTCAATAAAGGCGATAAATTACGCGGCTGCTCCCAATCTTCAGCGTCTGAGTGCAAGTGGAGATGCAGTCTAACTCCACTGGTGCGATACTGCATCACAGAATTGACATCTTCAAGAAAGTTTTCGGTAATCAATGGTCCATCCACCCACAATTTTGAGAGATTTGGAGCCCATTTGATTAATCTGACGAAACCAATATTCCCAATTCGACGACAATCCTGACAGCGAAGCTCCTTAAGATTGCATAATCCTCGGATTGAGTCATCAGTTACCCTTGTCAAGCCCATCATCTCCAATGTTTCGAGACTCTGGAGCTGCGATATCTCTTGGAAGCAGCGATTCGTCAGTCCCGATAATCCTAGAAGAAAACTTTCAAATGTCAGCCACAAAATTTCTCTTCAACTTTTTCATTTCATTGCAAAAAAATCTCACAGAACAAATCAGTGTACTCGCTAGATAATTCAATTGGATTTTTATTATTTTTTTGTTCTATTCTATTGGAGTTTTTTAAAAAATACTCAACGGAAAAAAAATTATAGAATTTGATGTTTCTAGACTACTTATTTTATCGAGATATTCTCCGTAGTAAGCTCACAATTTTTAAATAGTTTTACGGATTATAAAGTGAAGAAAAGTCCTGACAAATTTAATTATCCTCTAGAACAATGTTTGGACTATGTTTGGACATGCCTGGAACCTACTCAAAATTGTCTGAACGATATTCATTTAGAGACCAGTTTCGAAAAATCAGTACTTCCCTCAAATAAATAAATATATAGCAAAAACTAGTTTTTTCCAAGTGCAAAGACCGCATCGCAACTTTTGGAATCATCACCGAGAATTTCTTGTTCGGATGAGACTGAAATAAAATTTCATGGACAATTGACTATTAGTTTCTAAATCAGCGACAGTAAATGCGATTGCGGGGAGAAAAAAAATTATAAAATTGCAGGGCTCGCTGAAAATTCAGTGAAATTACAAAGAATTGAGAGTAACATTTTGTCAACAATTCGAACTTTGACCGCAGTTGGGAGAACTTCGGCAAGGTAGGTAACGACAATCCCCAAATCTCAAAATGATAGGTTAAATATTCTTAACCTCCAACTACAACACAATTTTCTCCAATTCCCTAGTCATTTTTCATGCATTTAGACGGCTCAACAGATGAACGAAAATGAAAATTACTCGACAGAAAAAAGTGCAGAAACACTTGAATTTCTACGTCAATAATTATAAATTTCGAGCACCATTTCAAGTGCTGATCGATGGAACATTTTGTTTTGCTGCTCTTCAGGTAAACAAATGACTGGAGGTGTGAATATAAATTATTTGAAACAATACAATAATTTATCATATGGTTGCAGGGAAAATTCAACATTCAGGACCAATTGCCGAAGTACTTTCAACAGGAAACGAAACTCCTGACCACTCCATGCATCATTTTGGAAACTGAGAGTTTGGGGCCTCAGACATATGGGGCCATGCTCATTGCCAAGAAATTTGCTGTGCACAAGTGTAAGCACGAGAAGCATCCAACGACAGGAGCAAAGTGCTTGAAGTCTATGATAAAAAATAACAATCCGTCTAGGTAAGAGATACCTTCATGCAGGGAATGATTTTGCAATTTGACTCAAGAATTCCATAACTTATTCCCACTTTTTTCAATTCGAACATTCAGAAGAAAATTTCCATTTGCAAAAATAAAATTAGATTTTTCTGTAGAAATTACTTTAAGGTTATAGTTTCCTTGTACTCTGCTTATATTTTCCGAGGATTTTTTAGTACATTTGTTGAATAACATCGTTTATCCAAAAGGATTTGAAGGCAGAGGAAATCCTTGCTATGGAATGTAATCAATTGAAAAAAGATGGCATTAAAGCAAAGAAAAACACAAATTAATACCGATCAATTTGTTAACAGATATATAATAGCAACACAAGACAGAGATCTTCAAGAGAAGATTAGAAACAGAGCGGGAGTGCCTCTCCTCTATCTCCACGGAAAGGTCCCAACACTAGATCCACCCTCTGAGGCCAGTAAAAATGAAGCCCAGAATAATCTGGAAGGAGTTGATCTAGATGTCCACCAGAAAGAAATCTTGACGGAGTTGAAAAAGAAATCAGGATTTATCACCGAAGAGGAGACAAAAGTAAAGAAAAAGAAAAAGAAGAAAGGAGGACCCAATCCCCTCAGCTGCAAAAAGAAGCAGAAGAAGTCGGGCGTTAACGAAACCTCACAGACCTCTGGAAAAGTTCGAAAGAGGAGAAAAACGAAGCTTCCGTCGCATGTTAAGGAAATGTTAAAAACGTCAGAGAATAATAAATGATTAATTCTGTTCAATGAAATATTTATTTTTGGAGGTCTTCGTCTCTTCAATCGATCATCATTAAAATGAGAAATAAATAAATAAAAAAATTAAATTACGACACAAAATAAATTCTAAGATTAGGCTACTTCTTAAAAAAACTTATTTTGATTTGTCTATAAAAATTATTCCTCAATAATTTCCCAGAATTTTTTCTGCTACCAAATCATTGTATTAAAGTTGCCAATACAACTCTTGGGATAATGTTCAATTGAAATTCAATGAGATTCATCCGATTGATTGATTGATAACGTTTATAACTGTACAATCTGTTGTACAAATACAACAAGGTGGTAAAACCACAGCGCTAGAGACAGAACTTAGTAAAAGAAAAAGCAGTGAGTATTTGAGACAACTAAAGCGATGGCGAAAAACAAACAAAATATGTATAAAATAAATGTATGAACAGAGGAAATAGCGGGTCCTCAGTGAAGCTAAAAAATCAGGAAAGTTGGAGGAAAGCGGCCGAGGAAGTCAATTCAAGGGATATTCATTAGATAACTCCTGATAGCCACACGGAAAAGCCACACGAAGAGAGAGGGAGCTCTTGACTTTCTGTGATGAAAACCCCCATTTTGTGTAAGTTATAAACACAACGAGTGAGTTTTCTGCATCGATGATAATTAAATTCGATCTCTCCATTCATTTAGCTGTTGATCTTCCAATAAAAAAGGCCCCAGCGAATGAGAAGATCATTTGAGAAGAGAGGGTAAAATTTGATTGCATGGATCTTGTGTAATACTCACCATTTATGTTCAAACAGGAAATATTTCGGCAGCTTCGCGCGATGTCTATCAAGTCCTCATCATCAACTTCGCTAATTATATTTTCTAATGATAATTTCTTGAGTGTCACTAATTCTCGGATTTTCTTCAAGTGATTTACATGAACTTGACTATTTGCCAGACTCAGAACTGTCAGATTTCTCAGGTTTTCCAATCCGATCAAATTATTTTCGTCTATCTTGAAGCCTTTGAGTTCAAGATCAAATTATTTTCGTCTATCTTGAAGCCTTTGAGTTCAAGCTCTTGCAGGAAACTAAATCCAAGTAGATTCTAAAGATTGATTAACAAGAATGGATTAAGCAATTCGTCTGAATAATTCTCTTAATGAAAGAATTGAAAAGTAGAATGAAGGAATGAAAAATTTCATTCATCGAAATTCCATAAAAAATATATAAAAACGGTAAAAAACAAAGTTAAAACCTCCGAGAAAATTTTTTTTTCTCAAGGTATTGAATTTTTTATCTCCAGAGGAGTCTATGTTAAACTTATTTTTTGTAATAAGCAGGTCCCAAGAATTGTCAATATATATTTAACAAAACTAGAGAAAATGGGAGACATTTTGGAAAACCCTCTTTGAGAAATATTGAGAAATAAGTGAGTTGAGGGTACAATGAAAATAATAATAATAATTCTTGAGAATCTATTTATTACAAAAAAAGACTTTATAAAAACACGCACTTGTAGATAAAAAAACCAAAATAAAAACCATCTAGACAACTTTCGACTCACACGCGAACTTTGATTTGTTTTACGTGGACCGGTCCTAAAATTGCATACTCACTAGGTGGAGAGGAACTCCATGTCCAGAAGATGGAACGTAAAGTCGAAGTTCTCTCATCCGATGTTTCGAGAATTTCTCCAAACATTCGTAATCAAAATTTGAGTGGACGCCCCATATCTTGAGAGACGTTAATTTCTCGCATGCGACGAATATCTCAGCCAAATTCTTGCAGTATACCTGAAGCTTGGAGAATGCTTTGAAATTAATGTCGACAACGAGTTCATCGAGTTGACGGCAGTGCTGCTTCACCAGTGGCAGACAATTTGTTTTTTCGTTTATCACCGGAATGGTCAGAATTTTTAAAAATCTCCCACATCTCGCGAAGATTTGTTCAAGTTGCGATGGGCTGAATGTATTCAGCTCCGAGGATATCCTCAACTGCTTCACTTCTGGCCAGCCTTGTAGCCCGATTTCTCTCCATCGTCTGCAAACTGAAAATTTGAGTGAGGATTCATCGGTTATTTTGACGAATTACTCGATCGAGTGACCGAGTTCTTCACTTGGTCGAGTACCGGTGGATCATCGGTCGATGAGTAATTTCGCTCCACCAACGATCGGCCATCCACCGGCTGCCTTCGACCAGGGATCGACCAACATTTGACTAGCCGAATGACCAATTCAGTGAATCCAATTCTATTGAGTCACCATTGAGTGATCTATTAGGGTATTGAAGAATTGGTACGAAAAAGAATCGAAGGACAAGAATTTTCAGGAATTTCCTTGAAGGTCCTCTTGAAGTGCAAGAGGTTCTTGTAACTTAGATATTCCATTAATTAAAAAAAATTATTTAGAAAGATCAACAGATGTTCAACGGGTTCGTCCAATAGATTGGTCAATTGTCTCCCAAATTCGCACGGGATTTTTAACCAAATTTTTTGTTTTTTGACACTAAAACTTGGGATTTCAGTGACTTATTCTGAAAATCGATAATTCAATTAATATTCCTCTAAATAAAATTTAATATCACTTTCCTGAAAATTATGAAATTTCTATTTTTTTTCTAACGTGAGAATTATGAAATCCAGTTTAAACAGTCCCTCCGGAGTCGTTCACCCTTTCCTCACGACTCGCGATTAATCGATCGGAGGATGACTGATGAATCTTCTCTGTCGTACCTCTTTCGATCTTCAGTTTTTCTACAATGGGAAAAAATGAGAATATCTTTATGA
>JAPYZM010001439.1:0-22673 GCA_030522845.1 Psyttalia concolor
TCGTGTGATCGCCTAGCACTCGCGCGAAGTGTTACTTTACGCACTAGGTGCACAATATACTCTTAACCACAAATATGAAGCTAAATTATTGTGCGTAAATTTCTGTCGTTTGTTTGTCGAAAGAATATTTGATGAACAGAATTAAATTTCTTGTTAGGGTGAGAGTGAGGTGCTTCAAGAGATACGCCCCTCCCCCTTAACTCTCCCTTTAGTTTGATATCAGCGAGTTACTACTGATAAGTTCGAACGTTTTTTCGCCGAAATAATTCCCTTTTTTCGAGAAACGTACTCCCACATTTTCGGAAAATCAATGGATTTACGAAGTACTAAATTGAATTGATTAATCAATTGATCGAGCATTTTTTTTTTAACCTTGCACAGGTTGTTGGAAAAAACGCCATCAGCGGTGGTATGTTAAGTGCTGTTACGACGATTAGAACGCTGGAGGCTGGGATCAATCCTCCTAATACGACACCTGCTACTGGAGGCATTGCATCGGAGAACACTGGCCCCAAGCCAGGACCACCGAGAAATCTCACGGTGACGGAGATTAGTAATGGATTTTTGATTACCTGGCAGCATCCACTCGAGAGACCGCATCTTGTTCAGTACTACGATATTATTTATAAAACTGATGGGCCTTGGAAGCCACTCAATAAGGGACAGATTCGGCCTGAGGAGACCAGTTATCTCGGTAAGAAGTCATTTTTACGCGAAAATATTTCTTTACACCCCCCAAATTACTGAAACAAATTTATTAATTTCATTTTCTTAATGAGTAATTGACAGGAAGGATAACGTTCAATTTTTAACCATCGGTTTATTTTTTCTCGCCTTTTGTTAATTACTAAAATTATTTAGTTAATCGTGAAGCTGCATCGAATGGTGTATTTTTTAAGTACTGACGTAATTGAAAAAAAATGGCACGTTCAATTCAAATTAATAAGGTAATTTACCTCGAAATACATTTTTTCATATTTTCCATTCAAATTAAGAGATATCACTCATATATCAATTAATATAAATTGTTAAATAACCAGAACCATCGACCGATTTTGAGAATGAAATTTTTTCATTAGAAAAAACTTCCACTTGTGACAGAAAAAAAAATTGGAATAAAAAATCAAATGAACGTAAGTTTATTAATTCATTATTTTAATTGGAAAGAGCAGGTCTCGATACTGGAATTAATAATTTCGTTAGTGACTAAAAGAAACGAAACTTTTGCAATGGAAGAAAAAATTTGACGTTCCGTTCCATCGAAAATCGACTGGGATAAGTGCTTTCCAATGCTGAATAGAAATGCCGGAATATTCTCGATTCGATAAATTTCCTCCTCGTGATTAATTAAAGGGCTCACTAAGAGGATTATCGTTAAACCATTGAATTTCTTTTTCTCTCATTCTGCAGTGAAAAATTTAGTCGGCGGAAGGACGTATTACTTCAAAGTACGCGCTCACTCGGCAACGAATTATGGAGAGGGCGACATGACGAAGTTTCCAGTACCGGCGCGAGTTAAACACAAAGCTATCACTGCCGGTGTCGTGGGTGGAATATTGTTCTTCATCGTTGCTATTATCCTCAGCATATGTGCAGTAAAAATATGCAATAAACGAAAGCGACGAAAACAGGAGAAAGGTAGGGGGAAATGGGTTAATGAATGAGGAATTGCGAGTGAAAAATTATGATTTATGAGCCAAAGGGCAGAGGTGAAATTTCCTAAGTGATTATTTATTCTATTTCCGGAGAAAATGTAAAAATACAATTTATGGAGAATTCTGGACAAATTTGAAATTTCCGAGTTTATAAAGTCAATTATCTTTTCACTCTAATAAAAAAAATCATAATTTTTCAGATAAAAATCGAAACAAGTGTGAGTTTATCGATTATTTAATTCTGCTTTTTGTCGCCGTCTTACTTCTGAAAAGTTAAAAAAACAATGACTCCTTTTTGTTGGGTAATCACTTGAAAAAAAAAACCAGAGAAATTTCTGATGAACAAAACATCCTTTGTTCATTAACATTTTGTTAATGAACAAAATACTTCCATTATCCAGTGGTTCGTTCCTTATATGTCCTCATAATTTCGCCAACAACGGCGAATTGACAAATCTGAAATTTAAATAATCGCCAAACCGCCTGAAAATCGATTAAGCTTGAGGCGTTCAACTGCCAAAAACACTCAAACTAATAATTTCTCATTCGAGTAACGTTGCAAGCGCTGTTTTCAACAACAAGATTATAACGAATATTTTTCTCCTAACATTATAGAACTACTTTCAGCGTATAACATGGTAGCCTGCAGGGTCACCGACGCCCGCAACGGGGCTGGACAGGGGCCGCAGGGAACAGTGCCTTTGAAAAAGTAAGTTTCCACTTTCACGTCTCCCCACACCAATTCTAATCTACCATTAAAATATCACAATTAAAAAAAAAAGAATTACGAAACATACAGTTTGAGATGCGGAGCCCCGTCTGGGCCTCGTAATCATTGATCAAAGGGAATTGCATTTGCGGCGAGGGGGATTAAAAAAGTGAATTAGAAATGACGAAAGAGAAGTGGAGGAAATATTAAAAAAGTCCGCACTGCAGATGCAATTCTGATAATACATATGACCATATGAGCTTAGTCAGAATTTTAGTAATTAAGCCCCCGAGCAATAGGCCACCGAAGCACCACAGTAATAACGAAACCTCTCACGATCAAACTAGAATTCAATCAATTATGTGCGATGTATGAGTACTTAATTGAAGTTTATGTACGCGCATCCACGTAAACGACAGATGTTGAAGATTAAAAAATTATGGGTATTAACAGTAATTATACGTCATTCACATTATAATTCCAGCGAATTAAAACGTTTTTCCACAATTGTTCAGGAGAATTCGTCTGCTAAGTGAAATTTTAATTACTTCCATAATTTTCTACTTAACAAATTTCTACGACAATTGAAAAGCGGTTTGTGATTTTTTTTCCAAACGCTTCAGTAGATTTTTCTTCCTAAGTCAATTTTAAATATGTTTATAAAATAGTCGGTATTGGGGTAATATCAATAATCATTACTGATAATTAGAATTTTTTCGGGTTTAAAGGGAATTCTCTTAAATTGAGTGAATGTTGAACTGATTTTCAAGATCTTTTGGGTTTTTTAAATTCGCTAAAAACTTGAATTTTGTCTCGATGTTTTCGATTTTTTTTGCGAGAAAGGATGATTTCAAAATAATTAGTATCAAACAAGTGGGCAACAACTGATTTTTTCATCTTCACATCTGCGGAAAACAGTGAGCCTTAGATACTTAGAGATTGACAGGTTTGACCGAAGCAGCAGAGGTATTTTGGACGAGGTTGGAGTGCGATGTAGTGCATTTTTTAAAAAATCATTCTTGATTGAGACAAAATCAATTTTTTTTTTAAAACAAAAACAAACAAACCACCGATTAACAAAACTTCAAGTTATTTCATGGAGAGCGGACGAAATCGATCACATGCACTGATTCTATTTTCTCACGTTCCTCGATTGCACGCAGAACGTATCCTTCGAATTGTTTAAATACCATTTTACTACACCACAGCACAGCAATTAGAGGTTCTATGTTTTTTTTTTTTTCAACGATATGAAACAAGAAAATTAACGGTTTAACATAAATTTGGCACTGCGAACATAAAATGCAAATTATTATTTGTAAAATGGCATCCAAAAGTCCACAATACGACTGCAGTGATGCCTATTCTGGATTATTATCAATTGTAATTTTATCAACAGTTCTTTCACATTGCTTTTTCTTTTTTTGTTTCATTCATTTTTCACTTACAATCGTTGAGAATCATCATGGAGAGGAGCACTTATTTCATTCGTTGATTATTTTATTTATACAGATTTAAGTTTTATTTCATTCTCCGCTGATGAAATCGATGGAAATGAAGTTTATCATTTCTCATAGCGCCAATTGGTAATTATAAAAATATAAAAATAATTTAAGTGTGCCTACATAATATCCAGAACGGGCTGGACGGTCTCTGATAATCGCTAGGATCTTGGGGTGACGGTAGTAATAACAATTGTGTTGATGATTTTTAACAATTGATATAACATTTCGGTTGAACATCTTGAAACAATTACTATGATGTTATCCATCAATTGGTTTATGTAAAACCAACTTAACAAAAAAAAAATGCCAGATAATCTGATAATTCTAATTATTGCCAATAGTTCAATTTGTTTTGATAATTTTGAGAAGTTCGAAAGTCTCAAATTATATCACTCAAAGATCTTTCCTTTCGCCTCAAGATTTACATTTTTATCCTTTAATTTTCGATTTTCCAAACTCCCTTTTGTAACTTCCACAATCTACCAATTCATTAGTACTACTAATTCTTTCGTAATCGCGGCTGAAAGAAGCTCTCGAGAACCAGCAATTGACGCAATTAGACTTGCTATTAAAAAATAAATTTTCCATCATTTATCAATCAATTTTTCTCCGATTCCATCCACTGAAAATATCTGAAATATTATCCAAGGATTAAGAGTATCATACCGAAAGACCGTCTTCATTGTAAAAATAAATGCAAATAAAATCCGCAATTTTTCTCGCACAAAACCTACAAATAAGAGTCGAGTGCTCTCCTTATAATGCGCTTAATCCTTCCATTACCGATTAATGACACGTCCACAACTTCTCAAAAACTTACCTCGTAACCTCAGCGAACCCCGAGCCCCATTGGGTACGGCCTCCCCCGCAGACGCAGAAAAAGAAATTGTTAAAAATCCATCAATTACCCCGGCAACCGTCTCCCCAATTACAACTGACAGTGAGAGGAACTGGGGTGATGGCTTTGGTGAGCCAGTGGATCTCTCTTCTCCCGCCCGGCGAAAGAGACTCACTGACCCCAATAAACCTAATGCATCGAAAAAGCTCCATAAAAAAAACAAAACGAAAACACCACGTGGTGTCTCCATGTCCTCTGTATGTTCTGTAGGTCGACAAACTTAAACGCGTGCGGCGAGTCAGTGTCGACGCTGACCCGTTGCAGCCCGTTGAATCCGCAACCACAACCTCTTCATCAACCACTTCCTACGCAAGTTATCCCCGCCACTGCCACCTCGGAGCAGGTCTACGAGGCCCCCTTGAATCGTGATCGTGACCATCATGCACTCCATCTCGATAATCGAGATAACGAGAGCGTATTTATCATAGAGAGGCGGAACAGTAAGCCTAACATCCGCTAGCCACAACTACGTACCCAGAACTATCCCAGATCGACAATGAGCGTTCGATCGTTATGAAGCGAAATAACGAAAAAAAAAATGCCAATAAATAAATAGCGAAAAAAAAAACGAAATAGCGATGGGAATCACTCAGAGAGATCATTTTAAAATATCAATTACAAAAGTCATTATCACCCAGTCTAAAGTGCTACTGTTGTTACCATTAATTACCGCTAATTATGACCGCCAACACCGTTGCTAATCACAACAGTTTCACCTGATAGAAAAAAAAATATATAATAATAATAACGAAACAAAGAAATGATACAATAATTAAGAGACAACGTACATGGCTCTGCAAATGTTACAACCTGCTAGGACCTATAACTACATCCACCAACCACTATACCTACTGTCTACTATTTAGGATGATTGTCATGACTGTAGATGAGATGAGCAATACAGGCAAACAGCTAGGACTCACTAGTTCTTCCAGTCAGTACCCTTAACCTTGGCTCGGCGGCTTTTAGGGAGTACATAGATCGCTAGATCTCACCTATTGACCAATATCATTTTATCATTATCAGTCGTTAAGTCATCGAGTTCGTTATCTTTCTCCCTCATTCATTCTTTCTTCATTCGCATTAATGAGCACGACAAATGAAACGTTTCTTTCATTTTTTTTCTGTCCAAGATGATATTCAATTGAAGTTTAAGCTTTCTATTAGGTAATGGCATGCGAACCGGTGGTAATCCAGAAAAATCATCTGCTGCGATTCCACGAGTTCTATTTCGATTATTAATTCGTGGACAATCGGCGGATTTAATGGGAATTCATCAGACTAATGTTGCTCGTTCAATCGCAGCCGATGATTTTTTTTCCGTTTCTGAGGTATTAAATAAAAAAACTTCAAATTTATTCATCACTCTTTCTTCTTCATTTCAGTTTATTAATTTTAGACGATCAATAATTAATAACGAAATACGAAAATAATACACTAATACACCCCCTTCAACCAAACAAGTAGGTAAATTATTCTGTCCTGCACAGGCTGGTAACCAAATATTCATTGTTTTCCACTCACCCTCACCCTCGACCCTCTCCAGCCCCTCTTGTTATCGTTTTATTATTCCGCTATGTTCGCATGTTACCAGCAGGTCAGTGTGCATAATTATATTTTGTCGTGCTCCACATATTTTTTACTTTCATCATTAAATTACTTTCATACAATTTGAATAATAACATTGAAGCTATCTATTTGCTCCCTAATCACCGCCTTAACGTTAATAAACATTATCAAAAAACATTCGAGTTATTTTTAGTATTATTATTATCATTATTACCACAGTTATTTTCTCTGTGAATGTAATCGTTGTGTTACATACTTCTCTCTCCCCGATTCTTTCCTTGCTGCCGGACCCGAAGGAGGAAAAAAGGTGACGAGACACGGAGCACCAAAAATCCACGATTGCAACCACTAAAAAATTGTTCAAATTTGTTTTTTTTTCTGGATCATTGGGGGAAAAAAAAATATTGCATTTTAATTGGATTTCATTTTGATAAGAACAAAAAAAGAAAAGCAATCTTGATGATAACAAAATTTCAATCATTTGGGCTATCGAAAAATCCATTCACTTATCAGTTAGCCACTGTTCACCTAACTGATGTCACCTAATTCCTGATAAATCACACCCAATTACCACTGCACAGGAATGGGCATGCGCATGATCCCCCTCCTCCCCTGCCCCACCAGGCCTGCATTATTTAACTATCGTTGGTATTTAATTATCACGAGTTGATCAGTGTTTTAGTGTTTAAGTTGTCGTTAATCCTTGTTTCATTAATTTTTGTTTTTCATGTTGATGTTGAGTGTCATTTTTCATTGCCGTGATTGTTGCACGTAATTGTTATTACGGGGTAACGAAGGAGATGAAGATTGAATCATTCGATTGCGGTGGTCCAAGTGTATTTCATAATTTTCACATGCGCAAAGCTCGGGAACTCGTGGATCTACGGAATAAAGTCCTTTTTTATTAGGAATTTTTCCAGCTATCAGAGGGAGGGAAGGGCTTGAAAGATTACCTGACTTGTTCTTTCTCCAGGAAATGGGTGGAGTGAGTTGGGGATGATCTGATGAAGTTAAACTCGTTTACGAATTGTTTGAAAGTACGAGGTGGATACGCCGCCATCTTAGGAACCATCGTGAACAAGATGGCGGCGTCCGCACCTATCGACCACCTCGAATTTTTAAACATTTATTAAAATTATTTATCCAGTCCAGATTACCTTCAACTCGTATCATTCAGTTCTTCGAAAAAGAACCAATTTGTCAAAATTTTACGACAAGTTTTTATAGACAATTTTGCAATGATTCATGTTACATAAAAAAATAAATAGACATCGGTCTGCAACTCAATAGTTGTCAACACTTACGGCTTATTAAAATTCTCTCTCAAGATCCCTAGCCCCCGAGGCACTGAAGCTGAACCTGTTCCCATGTTGCCTTAAGCATTTGGACGCGCGTAAAATTCTCACCAAACCAAACTTACGATTCAACCTTAGCCCTTGGTTACCCGGTAACGCCTCGCCATCATTCCCCTCAACTAATCTCTGTCTCTCCTCCAGATCTAGAAAAAGCCGAGTACCAGGTTTAACTCTCCTCCGCGAGATCCTGAACCCAGACAGTCCAGACTCCTGCAGATGTCGTCCACTCGGTAAGATCTCCCGAGCCGCTGACGGCCGTTTCGTAATCGCCGACTCCCTAATGAGTTCCGCCAACAACAGCATAATGGACGCCTCAAGTTCGGACGACGGTGGTTTTCTCCCGAAGAAGAGCCGGCTGAAGTCCTCCTGGCGGCGTCCGCTGGTCGGCACAAGTCAGTTAAGCCTGCGTTCCGACAACAGCGGCGTCTCCCTGGGCATTCCCAACCGAGCGATGGGCTACCTCAGTAATCACCTCAGCAACCTCATCAATCCCCTCGGCAAACAGCAGAAGATCTGCGCAATTGCGTCGCCGGGTTTTCTCGCGAGTTCCCCGAACAGCGGTCAAATCATCTGGACGACGAATCCCTCGCTCTATTTAACGGATCTTAGCTCGGTACGGCAGCCCTCCTCGGTGGAGCGTTCCTTTCCCGCTAACGAACCGACACCCCCAGACTACCCCCACCTGCAGCTGAAGAGTATTCACCAGAGGTACAGTCAGGAGTTGCCTTCGTTGAAAGCGATTCACGCGGAGTCGAGGCGATTCGTCCCAGTGCAACCCCTGGCCACATCATCTCCACCCCAACCGGGCGGCATCCGGCCGCGAGCTAGACTACCTCCCAGGCACGCAAGACACGCCAGATCAGCGCCAGAACTGGCCGCCTCTCCCGATCTACACATGACGGAAACCTCGCCTGAAAGTAGATCGAGTTCCTCGGGATTCGGGAGCAAGAATACAAGTCAAACGCAGAATCAGAGTTCAAGAAGTGGAAGCACAGTTGCCGAGTGGCGACCTCCGCCCTACCGGCCACCGCCACCACCACTTCTTGGACGGTGGCTGGAGCTCCAGGATCACCAACAGATCCCCGTGAAGATTCCTCACAGTCATGCGCACATTGCTGTTGATGTTGGCAGTGTGGATGGACACTATGAGTTCGATCCTGTGAGCTGCACCCCAACACCGACCTCGGCCTCGACGCCCACTAGGGAAGAGCGACCGCCGGTTCATCAGATTCATACGATTCATCTGCCCCATATTCACCAGGTGCACACCACTAATACTGTCCAGGGGAGCTCGAGGTATTCCAGGGACAATATTGAGGCGAGAGTTCAGGCGATGAAAGCTGAGTTCCATCAGTTCAGGCAGAGGCAGGCCAGGCGGCGACAGAGCGCCCATCTGGAGAGCGCCTGCTGACGGTAGATGAGGCTGGGGGGGCACGGAGGTGGTGAGTTGCGGCGGGATATGAGGAGGTTGAGGATGCGGCGAGGAAGAGTTTTGGAGTTGCTGGAGGAATGCGAGGTCTCGGATACTGATGGGTCAAGGGAGAGTTGAAGGGAATGCTGAATGATTTTGAGAACGATTTCAGGAATTGTGGAGACTCGACCCAACCATCACCACGAAATTTACGTAGCTCCCCGAATCGTGTACAAGCTACATGAGCAGACTATTGGAAAGATTACAAATAGTAAACAGTAATTAATAAGGGTTCGGACTGTGGAGCATAATTCCATCAATTTAGGATGATGTAGGCCAGATAAAGGTGGGTAAAGAACAAGCGATATCAAGAGATTGAAAATGATGAGGGTGTTGCCAGACGAGTGTGAGGTCTCTGGTGCTGACGTGTCACATGAAAATTGAGGCGTCCGTTCTGATGTGCCCAGAATGTCAGATATTTTCTTGCAAGCGAGAAAATTCCACAGTGTCTCGATATTTTCACGTGAAATCGATCATTACTGAGATGACTCGACAGCCGATGCCATGAATTATGGAGGCTCCACTCAGTCCCCACCACTTGGTCTACGTAGCTCCCCGAATCGTATAAAGTCTTTATGATTAAACTACTGATCTAAATACCTAACCACTAATTAAAATATTAATAGCTCAAGAGGAAATAAAAAATCAATTGAAACGATACATCTGCACGATCTGCGCTATAACCGAAGAGTTCATCAGTAAAAGAAAACAGTTAGCTAGAGTTGATTCGGATTTCAATCCCCCCGAGGATAAATACCCCGTCTAGACAGGGATTTGAGTTATCTCAGTAGTATTAAATGAATAATATGATAAACCAAAAACCATTAATTAACTCTGAATAATGGTAGAGCGTTTTTGGAATGCGGAGACTCATGGCAGCAGGTGAGCATGTACTCCATTTGCCAGTAAACATTGAACAAGATGGCGGACTGAATGCCGTCCTTGTCTGAACCGTGGAAAAATTCACGGTTAAGTGGCGCCATTAGTTCGCTAAATAGCCAAAATACTCTCAATTGGCTTGAAAACGAGACTTATCAAAATTGATGGCACCAACAACTCATATCGAATTTGGTTATTAAGCTAGGCCATTGGGGGAGCGAAAACAATGATTCAAAACCCTCAAATTATCTCGTAATTAGGAGAGCAGTAGAAATACATGACAGCGATAAACCACTTACTCTCAAGTAACTAAAGGCAAAAATATATATATTACTTCACGGATAATTACAGCGTGTGAAGTGTTTCCGGTGGCTCAACGTTAACACTTTAGCTCGCTAAAATCAACAATTATGTAATAACACTACATAATGGCTGAAAATACACCGGTGAAGCGGAAAATCTGCTGAATAACGACTCAATGATGTATAAAAGAACGTTTTATCCAGACGCAACAGTAAATTTAATCATAATTTAATGAATCATTGATCGGTAATCGATTGAGAGAGCAAAACACGATGACATGACTCTAATGATGTTGAAGAGAAACAAACACAATTAAAGGTAATTAATTAATTGATGAGCAATGGACTCGAAACGTGATATTAGGCCGAAGCTTGCCTCGAGATTGCTTAAGGACTCACTCGTACTGCACTGCCTATTTAGGGTTTCGCTAGCAACCCAACATATTATCGGCACAATAATTTTTCTTAAGCAACGTAAATTAATATTATAATTAATAAATTATAAAATAATGTGTTTTAATGACAAAAAAGAAACAAGAGAAAAACGATTAAGAGAATTAATAAAAACTTGAGTAATTGCATGGTCGGTCTCAGAATTTTTTTATTTTTGCGACGTTAAAACCGTCTTCGATGACGATTAATGTCGCGCGAGTTGCCAATTTTAAAACGCGCCTGTCACAATCAGAATTTTTTCTCGCTCATCGTTTTTTTATTGTTTTAATGGGAAAATTCGTGGTAATTACGACTTATTTGTAACTTCCATGGCCGATAATCAGTATTTGACAATGACATTCGTCCAGGTGTTCTTGACATTTCGAGTGAATTGTGCGGAGAGGGTGGGAAAGTTTTCAATTACCCTCGAATGCTGTTGGAATGGAGAGAGTGGGTTCTTATTATTCTTGTAGAAATTCCCTTCTTTATCGGGATTGAATGTGAAAATATCATTGGAGGTGAGAGTCATTTGGTGAGGAGGGGAGAAGTTTAAGGGAAATCAATTTTATTGAAATATCAGTAATCATCTATCATGAAAAACTCAATTATCTAGAATAATTGAAATGAGTAAAAAATTGAATAAACAATTCCATATCCACTGAATCTCGCTGCGATATTGGACAACAAAAATAAATAAAACAATTTCAACCACTAGCGGCGATAAAATTCAAGACCAGCGCAAATTCTGACACTTTAATTAACGTTATAATTATTTATTCAGTAGCCCCTGACTTTCCCTCAACGATTTCCAGAGGGTATTGTATCAAATCTCCGAAAAATCATTTCCAAATGAAAACAAAATGGGAATTCGGCCGGCAGTTCTGAATTTATAAAAAAAAAAACTAATTTAACAAATCAAGATCTCCCCTCACAATCTCCTGAACATGAAAAAATTAGGAATTATAATGAGTCCACTTAAGCCCTTCATTATAATAAATCTCACCGCAACATGAAGACCCTCTCCTTCCAATTCACACGATTTCATTTAAACGTTGAGAGGCTGACCTGCGAAATGAATGCTGTGTATTAAATGAAGATAACTATGCGCACTTCGACACGCATAAATAAATGAAACTTAATTATTCTTCAAATATCCCACCTAAACTCTCACCAAACGCATTGTAATTACAATCATTACGTGGAGTGGGTGACGAGAGTGATGATTCAAAAAATCATATTACAATAATTTAAAAAAGGACGGAAATTAACTAATCCCAATTACCCATTAATCATCGAAGAAATTTCAATTCAATCATTTTTGTAATCAATTGGAATTACTCAACCACCCCGAGTAGCCTGATCATTGAGTGTCAATTACTCTCACCACCTCCTCCTAGCATTTTAATTTCTTTTCATATAGTACAAACATTTTATTTATATTAAAAAGAAAACACTATACATATATATATAAATACGTAACAGAAAAAAAAAAAAATAATGATAAAGGAAGATTAGTAAGGGTCCTACACAATTAAAAACTGTATGCTGCGATAAGCACAATGATGCAGTCAATGAAATACTGTATTATTAACTGTAAAACGGCGGAGGAAATGAAGAAAAAAAAAATATGGATAGAATGCAAGAGCACTTGTGAAAATGGGAATGCAAGGATGAAACTACCGAGTGATGAATTAAATAATTGAAATTAATAACAATACAAAAACTGTAAACGAAGTAACGAGGCAAGTGATGAAAGAACGTGAGATAGAGAGAGCGCGCGCGAAAAAGAGAGAACGAGAGAGAGAGAGAGAGAGAGAGAGAGAGAGAGTGAAAAAGGGGAAAAACACAAGAGTACCAATATTCTAAAGTAATTCTAATAACTGAATTAATAATTTGATAATTAATTGATATTGTAAATCGTAACGATATAGCCTGTAGCGTATTAATCAACGAGACGACGGAAGCAGGGAAGAAAACAAAATAATGATGATGTGTTTTTAATATGAAAAAAAAAAATGGCATTAACGACTGTTCATTGTCGATTTATTGCCAATTGCCGTTGTATCATACTTATTATTATTAAAACATAGTTAACTATAATAATATATTTGATTATTCGTATTGATGGTCCAACGTGGTCCCGATACTTTGCGTGCAATTTTAATCGTTAGTTTCCTTTTTTTTTTCGTTTATTATTATTTAATTATTGATATTATTATTATTATTATTATTATTATTATTATTATTGTTCGGAAATTATGGAGCTTGCAAATTTGATATTATATCTATTGACTATTCAGGTGATTGGCCGTATCTGTTGAGCGTTCCGTTTCATTGATTTATTGGGAGTTATTTAGTAGTTTAGGCTGGAAAGTATTTGGCTTGGCGCAAATTCTCGGGACAACGGTGAGAAATAAAATGGGATGAGAAGTGAGGCTTACGACGCATACTCCATAAGGGGGGCTATAAGCCTTTTCTATTCACGTCGTTGGTCCCTACTCGGTTTAGGCAAGTAGTCTGATAAGTCAAGTGTAGATATATCATGTAGTTAGATGGAAAAAAAAGATCTCAAGGGGACACACGTGAATCGCTAAATCTTCTGGTTACCGTACCATTATTTTCAGTTTTTCACGTTTTTTTATTTTTGGCTGACTATTGGTTTTTTTTTATTGTGAAATATAATTTTGTACTTCTGAAGGAAATTTTTGTGGTTTATTTTTTGTCTGTTTTTTTTTTTCGTCTGTTTATGGCCTGGGGGAGACGAAGATTGATTCAGGAATGAGATTGTCATTGTCATTTGTCAGGATCGTAATTCAAAATTGAATAATGAAAAAGGAGATTCTTAAACAAGTCATGCTTTGAGAAAAAAATGAATTTCAATTTAAAAATTGTTTTAAGATAAATTGTTTAGTTTAAAGTTGAAGGGGTTGTTATGATGCCAATTGTTTCATTTCATACAAAGAATTCCATTTATTGCGTTAATCATAATTTCTTTGAACAAATTAAATCACTTTTGCAATGCAAATTCAATACGCCGGCTTTCAGACAAATTTGTTTTTTTAACACTTGTTTAAGAAAATATTTTGTTCCCTCATTGTACTTCATGTCTTCTGTTTAGAAAATATTGCAACTGGTATTTTATGAAGCCCTGATTCTGATTTGTGTTGACCAGATTTTTTCATTGTTCAAATAAAGAAAAACGACAATGAATTAATTTGCATTTAGATAGCACCTGTCAAATTTTGAATAGATTGTCTGGAACGTTAGCGGAATAATCGGGTTATAGTCCGAGCCGAGCAGCATGATTCTTTCTGCGAATTTCATTTTTATACGGTCGAGACGGTTTGGAATTCGAGGATGCTGCGAGCCACTCGAGAAGCAGAGATTCTATCTAATATTATTTCCAGTAGTATTTTTAACACCCGTTATTAATTATTTAATTGTTCGATGATGAGAAGTAATTTTGCCAATCGAATGTTGATGAATAAAATTATTTAAAATATATCTCGATTTTAAATCAGTAATTACATTTTTTCAATTCCGTAGTTCGGAAATTACATTACTGGTCAATTTTTCGATTCTTCAATTAAAGTAGACTGTAATGAGAGTAGTCATAGCCGATTGAGAGAACTGATTTTCTCACGACTCGATGAATCGGTAACGATAGGAGACTGCAGAGAGAATTAATTATCAGTCGTAATTTCCCAAGTGCTCGGAAATTATTGAGAATTCTTCGACGGTTTGCTTGCTAAACCTTTCCCGGTGGTTGGCAGCTCAGGAAACTCAGAGTAAAAATCTCTGTAGTTTTCTTTTCAATAAATAAATAATGAAAAATAAATTTTTTACTATCACATTTTTACATCAACGAAGGGAATTTATGTAGCGTTTCACATTCTCGTGACGTCACAGGATATTATTGGATGGGATTTGGAGTAGGTAGGACAGGGATCCAGGATAATTCTCAATCTAGAATTTATAAGAAAGTTTAATTGCAAAAATGGATAGTTCAGACCGGGATTCCCGATCGTTGGTAGCTCAGGGAACTCTGAGGAAAAATTTCCGTAGTTTTTTTTCTAATAAATTCTTTCTAGTCATACAGAAAATAATAAAAAATCTTTCTACTGTTGATTATTACTATTATTTATTATTGAGAGTGCTCCAGAAAAAAAGTTCACATAACGACGACCAATTGATGATTGTCATTGTTTACCCTGGAATATTAAATATACAGAGGTACATTCTTGAATCAATAATACGTTTTCCGAAAAATTTTCCGCTTGATATAATTCAGTGACGAATTGTATTATTTTCCTGTGCCATTGCCATTGCTGACTAATGCTTTTTCTTCTGTGCATTGATAAAACCCACCTACTTCCGTACCTGAAAGCCATTTGGTGTGTCGTCCTTGAGAGTCTCCACCTATTACGCTCTTCGGACCATCGGTCTTACGCCGATAATTTTTCCCAATGTTTTTATGTTACTTCGTCGCCAGAACATTCCCTTTTTCTGTATAGAATATTCATATTTGTCAGGGGAAAAAATTGAAGGGAGGAGGCGCATTTGGTTGCCTTCCACTTGCTCTTTACAGGGCCTGTAGGAAAATTTTTCAGGGAAGAAGCTGACGCATTCGCTGGAGATTCTATTGTTTTCAATTAATTTCCAATGACAATGTCTAGTAGAAACTATTTGACAGGGGAAACCACTAGAATCGATTCGTTTTACGGGGAAATATAATTTTTTTTTTAATTCTGGGCGTCAGTTCTTCTCAATTCCAGTGTAAAAGCTCCAACAGAATAAAAACATTTAGGAAAATTTGTAGACGATTTATTATCAAATACAAAGCAAATATGAAAGGAATTATTAAGAATTGATTAAACGATTTTCTTTATCAATCGGAGAACCTTAAGGGATTTTATATTTTTTTATACAATATATTCTACTCAATTCAAACACTTCTTGTAGAAATTCTTCCGCTGAAATGTTCCGAATTTTTTGTTTCTTTCGTTTCAATGAAAATGGGGCTAGAGAAATTGCAATAGAAAATGTTTCAGCCGCGAAAGTTGTGGGGATAAATAAAGTTCTATTGATTTTATCTACAACACAGTTTCTATTAGACATTTTCACTGAAAAAAAATGAAGCACAAAGATGCGGAATCATTCAATAGAATCAACAAAAATTGATTAGAAATTCAAAGGAATAATTTTATCGATTTTGTTAGGTTTTTTAAATCAGTTTGTTCGTTCCCACTTTCTGACAAAATTACTACTTATCGATTTTCGCACTTTTCATAATTAATTGCTTCCAAGCGAGGGCATTTTGATGCTCTCTTATCCTCTAAATTGCAGTAATTCTCTAGTTTTCGCTTCAGCATATTATTTTCTCCAAAAAAATATAAATAAAAAAAATTGGAATTCTGCACTTCTATTCTTTCGATTGATATTAAATTCAGAACGAACTAAAGAACAACTTAGCAAACAATTGTAGACAATTTATTACCAAATAGAAATAAGAAATAAAACGAATTATCAAGAACTGACGATTTGATTTCCTTTATCAATCGAAGAACCTGACGCGGAGAACGAATCAAGTGGGAAGAAGCCTCCAGCAGTTGGCGAGGGGGAGAAAGCGGAAAAAACTAATATCACAAATTACCTAGGCCTCTATAAAACAACGTCTGTGACTCACTTGTGGCTTGATGCCCTTATTATTACCTCTTTCTCACTTCGTGTATAATAAAACCGTTCCTAGACGCGTAATTCGATCATTCAATCTTCCTCGGAAACGTGTAATCAGCGCGATTCCAAGGTCTCAACGAATCCGATATTCTGGCCAAAACCTGATGTCCTCGGTAGAAAATATTGATATTAACGTGTTTTTAAATTCAATATCGTGGGTAAAAAAAATTATATTTTATTAAATATAAACATAGTTAAAAATTTGAATACACTGAAAAAAAAAATATAACTCTGCCACCAAATTTTCTTTAAACATCCAAATCACAGAAATTTATACACATAATTTCCCTTTACATTCTTGTTCAAAGAATATTTGATTGTCAAAATTATATTTTATTTCTGAGCTGAAGAAATTTAATTATCACGTCTAAATCCAATCATCACCGCAATACCTATCAGTTTCCTGAATAATTATGATTTTATGTAATGAATACAAAAATGAACAACGAGAATTCTACTTGCGATTAATCGATTAATTGCTTTGAGCTTGTAATTATAATTAATCACAAAAAAATTATCATACCTACACATAAAAATTGAAAAAATGACATTAGCCATTAAATTGATCCACTGAACTGATTAATTAAATTGACAAAAATTGTTAAACGATCAAAAAGTCCAATAAACACTCTAATTACCACGAAAATAAAGAAATAATGAAAAAAAAGTAGGCCTCCCCAAAAAAAATTGAAATTATCTGTGGAAAATCAGCAGATCAATAAATGAAATTGCAAACAAATGATGCGATGGAGACATTAATTAATTTTGCTGATTAATAAGGGACATCTTGCTTGGCTTTAATTTATTAATTTATTAGTTAATCAATTAATTAACTAAAATAACTCAATCATCCAAACTGGATATGACTGATCACCCCTCACTTTCCATCCCCAATCCCATGCACCAGAATCCCCATAGGAAATGCACATGCCACTCGTCGTACATGTGATTTGATAAGGTAATATATTCAAGCTTCGTCTCCTCTGTTATGAACGCATTATATGTATTTCCAGTGTCCCGTGCACGTCCAATCCACGTTCGTGATCCATGCGAATGGATCTATTATCTTCAACAACGTGACAAGGTTGTGTGGGCTTGTGGGCAGTCTGCTAATGCGTCCAAGGGACGGATGTGACGTAATTTGAGGTCACCCACGCGAATGATGACCAGCGGACTGCTCACATTTTTCAATATCAGGAGCTTTAATTGTCAGCTTTTTGGCTTCTCAAGTCTCGCCCCTCAAGCCCCGGCGCTGGAGGGACAATTCCGAGCGATTGGGATTTTTTCAATGGACAATTGAGGTGGTCGGAGGGGCAAAAGGTCGCGTGGAAAGTCTCCGTGGCGACTGGGATTCTTTCCGGGTACAGAATACCTCAGGTTTTGAAGACATGAAATTGCCGAGTTTCTGTACGAATTTTTAGTGATGAGAGCTTACACATCAATTTTTCTCAGGTGAAGAAAATGCCTGCACCCTCTGGGGGTCGCCGATTGAAATTTGGAAAATCTTACGGTTAGTTCGGGTCGAAATCCTGATTCAAGTGTCGCGTGATGAAGTTCGAGAAGAATTCAGTGGAAATTACCGGTCCGTTATATGATTGATAATTAATTATTCATTGTTTAGTATTTTTACCGCTCGAGAAAAATGACTGTACCGCTGTAGTAAAATTTATTGACTCCTTAATTATTATAATCCCACGAGTCAAAAACCACTTTTTCCTCCCCCTGTGTCGGAAAAGTAACTTTTCAGTCACTCGACGCAAAGCGGAGTTACTTTTTCGTCCCTGGCGCCCGGAAAACTGTGATTCTACCCTCACTCCGTTCGGTGAGATCGCGGTTTTCGGTGCCAGAGACGAAAAATATTATACGTCACTCGGCGATAAAAGTTTTAGTTGACGAATGTGGCTTTATAATCCGAGCCGAAGGCGAGGTATCGCCTGGTGACATAATGTACTATTCCGACACAGCGTGATGAAATGGTGACATAATGTACTATTCCGACACAGCGTGATGAAATAGTATATTTCGTAACAAGTGAAAAAAAATGGTTTTTGGCGAGTGGGAGGTTTATATCACGTGTTACGAACAATATTTTTCATCTCAATGTGTCGGAAAAGCACTTTTGTCACTCGACGCGAAGCGAAGAGTGACTGAAAAGTTACTTTTCCGACACAGCGTGATGAAAAAGTTATTTCGTTTTCCGTGAAAAATTCCCTAACTTCTCAGTAACATTTTCTACCCCTCATTAAAAATCGTCGAGACGGTGCGAATAATTTTAGTTAAAGATAGCGAATTTTACTATCCGATCGCTCAAATTATTTGGCACTGGAAAAAAAATCAACTCTAGGAAAATAGAAAATATATCAGAAAATATCTATAGAAAATATTTCAGTGGAATAAATTCTGAAATTCTTGAGGCCTCCATCTGACGAATAAAAAAATACAAAAAATAAATAATTGAAGCTGCATAATTACCTTTTAATGCGCGACAGAAATTCCGTCCGGGAAGGCTCGATGACTAAATACAAATTTCCCCCGTCTCCTCAACCTAAGGTTTTTTTTCATTAAAATCCCGTTTCGCCTGGTCATCAATTAAGCTTCGTCAGTAAAATGAATAATGGAATAAATTCCCCTGAATATTCCTCCAATTATCCAGTATTCCATTCGCGCGGAGTTCTATTGCTGCGAAATTCGTCGAGATTTTCGAGGGAAAAAAATCCAACAACAATTTGTTCAATTGCCCGGCTCAATTGACGTACACCTGAAGCATCTGTCCCAATTCTGATTGTCATCACCGCGCCCTCACCAACAATGCTGGCCCCGTATGGGGCAAGCCCATAAAATGTATCAGAATTAATCCCTATCCCCACCCTCGTCTTGTCACGATTTTGTATCCGCTTGACTGCGGACGAGTGCAACAATTACTTGGTTTATCTCCACCGCTCCTCGATCACTCCGAGTGTCGCACTCCGTGTCTATACTGACGAGTTTTTATCGAAATTCGACGCAACCAACTGTGGATCATCGCAATAAAACGTCAATTCAATCACTGCCACTCGTAACTGCATCGGTAGCCGATTAATTGGTCCATCGATAATCTCTTCACTGAATACTTCCCTGAATACTAAAAAAAAAATAAATAATTAGACACAATCACAAACATTAAATAACATTTTTAATGATATCGTGAAAAAATTGGATTATGGGATTAAATGTTCTCTGATAATTTTTCATCTGATCTTCGGAGTCAGAGATTGAGTTTTGAGACTGAAAAAATGATTTGAGTGGAGTAATCAGCCCCAGTGGGTGATTGTGAGAGTGGAGGTGACAGTGTACGTGCAGATGTGAGCTTGATACCAACTCCTGGAGATTTATCAGACTTTTGGGGATTAATGCTGGGGGTATTGCGCGTGATGATGGATTCTCGCACTCAAATTGCTGGCAAATGCGTGAGAGGATTCGCCCTCTTCTGCGCCTGCTATTCAGGTAATATCGATCAATCGACGCATGAGGAAGTTCTGGAGAAACTGTCCAATAGACGAGCCTGTCATTTCAATAAAATTTACGGATAAATATCAAATTTTCACCGTTACAGTAGCACTCCAATAATTTTTCTCCATTTGTTTGACTCATTAGCAACGAATAACACTTTCTTTGACGAAGAAACCTTTTTTTTTTCATTCGCTGACCTTTTCTAGCGACACCTTCTGCTTCTTAAGAAATCGGTGAGACCAAAATCAAGTGTTTTTCGGTCAGGACAAAAGTCTAATCGAATTTTTAAACCTCACACTCTCGTTTGATAAAAAAAAATGAGTAACCGATATTATCGAAGAGAGTGTGACCCTTAACCATTCGATAACTAGAGCCCTCGGGGTGTTGGAATAACACCTGAGGAAGGATTGAATTTCCAGAGTCTCCGATTTCTGTTCGGTAGCAGAAGTGAATATGATGAATCCGATGACAGTTTGAGTTGATTAATTTTTTATATTTATCGTTTGGTGTATTTACTTTTGCTGGACTTATGCATGGGTTTTTTTTGTTCATCGGGGACTGAAGCTCTGGGATATGGAATGCTTCTGGAGGAGGAGAAAGACGCCAAGAATTTTACAGCGTCCATTGGGGAGTACGTTGTCTTCAACTGCCACCTTGACTTCCCGCATGAGATACCGATACCTTATATACTAACGTGGAACAGGGAAGTAAGTAAGAGTTGAAGGTTCTCTGGGATCGATGCATGAAATAATGCCACGTTAAAATTTACTGCTTATTAATTGGCGCACGATATTCCGGATTGTCGATTGCGAAGTTCTTTGAAAATTCAGGGGGAACTCAGAGGTGACAAAATTTTGCGACAAGTGGGCTGGGAACATCAGATTTTTTTTAAAGGGTATTTGTTAATTCAACGATTAAAGCTCTATATGAGGTTGTTGAGTTTGAATTTGAGACACTCGATCAAAGGGAGATTATGAGTCGTGAAAAGAATTTTTATTTTTAGCTGCGGGTCTTCACTCTTTGACTCGTGCTTTACTGAAACGAAACTCCCCCAAAATTTTTAATTATTTCACTTTTTAACGACGAGACTAGTGAATATATCTCACCAATGGATAATTTTATCCTAAATTTGTGGATATATTCTGTTGAAAAATTGATAATATTTGATTTTGAGGAAAAATATCAATTTTATTTCTCTTCTTTTTTATTTATTCTGGTTTCCTCTTTCTCTCAGCATGCACAGTGAGAAAAAAATAATAATTTTAGCAATTAAATATTCTTTGGAAAAGGATTGAAAGCTAAATTTTGGATTTTAATTTCTTTTATGTCGTTCCTAAAATAGCATTTAATGAGCTGAATCATATTTTTTGCATAACTGGCCAATGCGACTCACGAATCGACAATTTTATTCTCAATTCGTGGATACTCTCTATTTAACAATCGGTAATATTTTCCGTTCGAGTCAAATTTATTTCTCTCCTTTTTAATTTTTGTTTGCTCTTTCTCTCAACATGTCCACTGAGAATTAATTAAATAAAATAAATTTTCTGTATTTATTTCCGTCATTTGGTTTTCTAAATAACCTTTGACCGAGAGAATTGGAATTTTTTTGTCACCGCAGGATGAAATTCGGAATTTTATTATTTCACTGGTAGGACTGGGTCTAGTGTAGTAATGTCCTGAATGATGAGCGATTAGAATCCCCCATTAGATTAACCGGGGCAGACTTTATATATAGTCTTCCCTAATCTGCATGTGCAGTAAGTGCTGCAGATGCTGGTTGCGTGTATGCCTCAAGTGTTGTCACTGTTAATGGGACAATGAACGGGTATTATGTGTCTCTTCAACTATGAAACTCGAGTTGCTCTCGTGATTTCCCCACTTGATTTCTTCCTGCACGATTTTTTTGCATGTAATTGCATTAAATGGGGATTCTCTCCCGGATGAATTCGAGTCAATGCCGAGTGCCTGCGCGAGAATACAATTTTTATATTTTGTATGTTTCCGGACAAAATCAGACATTCGCAAATTCGTTTTTCGCTTTGAAATATTCAAGTGAATTGTAATACGACTGGATCATTTAATTCTTCTTCGGAGTAGCAAAATCTGAATTTTTCTTATCTGAGAATATTTGCAGTGTCAATGCAATTGTTATGAATTTGATTAATTGTATCAAGTGATCGACTACACATTTATTAACTAAATTGGATAATCCGATGTTGTAACAGCCTTAAATGCAAAATTTTTTATTGAAATTTATTAAGGAATTGATATTGAATTCACGTTTAGATTCAATTTCAAGAAAACTTCGGTAAAAAAGGGCAACTTAATGGACTAGTAATAGAATTTTCATCACGCGTTGAAAAAGTGCTTTTTCGACACATTGAAATGAAAAATATTTTTCGTAACTTGTGAAAAAAGTGGTTTTTGACTCGTGGGATTATATCACTCGCCTTCGGCTCGGGATATAAACCTCCCACTGGTCAAAAACCATTTTTTTTCACTTGTTACGAAATATACTATTTCATCACGCTGTGTCGGAAAAGTAACTTTTCCGTCACTCTCCGTTTCGCTTCCAGTGACTGAAAAGTGCTTTTCCGACACATTGAGATGAAAAATATTGTTCGTAACACGTGAAAAAAGTGGTTTTTGACTCGTGGGATTATATCACTC
>JAPYZM010001440.1:0-27441 GCA_030522845.1 Psyttalia concolor
TGTTTGTCAGTCCTTCATTGAATTGACATTTTATATAATCATCAAAGGTTTGAATACTGACAGTCTCTAATCATGTTATTGGTAGTCATCATTCGTCTCACATTAGTTAGCTTGAAATTTGGGAAAGTTGCCTGGTTTTCTACCTTGTCCTCCCGACTTACGTATTCCCGTCATTATAAGCTCTTGAATATGTAGTGATTTGAGGGTTCTAACAGCAAGGGTTCCCAGAAAATCGTTCCCAAAAAAAGGCTTCCGGAAAATCATTCTCCAGGAAAATCCTAACGTCAATGATTTTGATGAGGAACGATTTCTGGGGAGCACATATTTGGGCAGCGATCTAAGGACTCCATTGTCTTGAATTGTTTTACCTCTCCAATTGTGAATTATTGATATCGCAAGGTCGTATCTCCAAGGCGATACGACGTATTCATTTTCAGCCGTCGATAAAGGATGGATGCACCACGAAGTGGCTGGCGCACCTATGGTGCGATGGGGAATCAGTAAGTGTACAGTGCCAAGGAAAAAGAGGGTCTCAGAGCGACGGTATCATTAATAAAAGTGTCAATGGTGTCAGTGGACTAATGTCGGCAGTCAGTCGACTGGGTTGAGCCCGATGGCACAGTGTTCCCCATCCTATCAGGGAGTCCCACCCTTTCAGATCCCTCGAACCATTTCCAATCCACACACTTCCACGTCTTTTGTAATTCCACTCGTTGATCCTAACCCCAACATTCATCTGTACTAGCAATTTCTCGTAATGTCTCTCTCATTTAATTCGATTTTTTTCCATATTCGATTTTATCTTTGCCAGCTTCTGGGGAATCTCCCTCCAGGCAACATGGAAGTATTCATCTCCCGACGGCAGATTTGGGACTTTTTGTTTTCACTCTCAGATTCTTAGAGTCCATTTAAGACTCCTAGGATTTGCCTCCAAGTTTTTATTTGATCTTTTATAATCAATTAAACGGGTTGAAAATAATTTCTTGTTCCAACCAGAGATGAAGGGAATCTTAAACAGAGTTTGTAACAACACAACATGCACACCTTGAGAAATGGCCCAGCGTTTGCTTCTGGGAGAACGCAAATAGCCAGGGCCCCCGTCACCCTCTCCATGTATGTATCTCATACTGTTATCTCACTTAATCTCTCTCGCTGGGTCCCCACCCCTCCCATCGTAGATCGATACTGCACTCGAAGCGGAAAATAATCTTGGAGGTGGATAGGAGGTTGAGAGTGCATCCAGCGCCAGAAAGATGCCTCGCGTATTTATCAGAGTCAAGGGCGCTCTCTGTCATAGTCCAACATGGGAATGGTCACCTGACGCTGGTGGCATCGACAACTGAACGAAAAAATTAAATTGATGAGGAGAGTTATCTTTAATTCTAGTCATTTAAATTTAAATTGAACGGCTCTTAAAGGAAAGTTTGGTTGATTTGGCTGGTCGTAAATGAGAAATTGAAAATTAAGATTTGGGAAAGTACGACACCCTCGCGTAGAGCTACCTATCGCGAACGATAGGGATTGACTTCGTCAACATCCCATGAGAACGCGAGTGAAATAACACCATCCCCTTTTGAGTTGCCCGAAGGCGTCACTTTGGCATTGAAAACTATCGGGAAGTTACTTATGACGCCCTAGCGGGCAGAATAAAAAGTAGAATAACGCGACCGCGGTGAG
The DNA here is from genome assembly GCA_030522845.1 of Psyttalia concolor. NCBI lineage: Eukaryota > Metazoa > Arthropoda > Insecta > Hymenoptera > Braconidae > Psyttalia > Psyttalia concolor. Next base: position 1,678 of record JAPYZM010001440.1, read on the forward strand.
AGGACAATCCGGTCCGCGAAATTACTCGTTTCTTCTATTCACTCCCAAATTCCGCAACCAAAACCTTTTCAACCTCTCTCTCTCTAACTTTCCTCGCGTCGCCCTAACCCCTCATTTCCCTCTCGCGGTCTCAAAAATCGTACGAGTAACGAAGGCATCGATAAACCCGCGTCAACGCAATTCCATGTTCAATTACAAGCAAGCCCCCGCGGTGACTGAGCCCATCATGCGGAATTTAAAAAGCGGAGCGCGGCCGATAAGGGGTGTTGCGTGTATTGACGTAAGACAAGCTGGCCCGCGAGCCGGAGAATGCAGATACTCTTCAGCGGAACGAGAGGGGGGAGGGGGGTTGAGGCTGCAGGAATATCTAATAAGAGTCCCGGTGCTCATCAATCCTACCAGAGGGCACCCGGGGGCTGTCACCGTGGGCGTCAGCGCGCCAGTGGAAGTGCCGAGACGCTGGGGTGAGGCGTCCGGGGGTGATTTACATAGTAATAATATCGGATCGTCCCAGCGCGCGACCGACAGAGAGCGCGCCCGAGAGAGCGAGCGCGGCTCGTTGGGGTGGGGGAAATACGGGGCGTCTGGTGCGCTCGTTTCCTTCAATGCGTGTCGATATCCTGTCTACGTAGTTCAACCCATAATTTAAGGACATCCAGAGCATTTTGTGTTACCCTTCAATTTTAGTTAAACATCTTGGGCATTATGTTTTCGTATTTTTGCCCTGCTGAAGTGCATGAAAATATTTTGGGTAATGCAAATGCTGGGAATTTTCAGGAGATGCTGGAGTCATTGGCGGGAGCTTGTCCATTTTAATTGGCTGAAGACAATTATGAAGGGAGGGGGGAGAATACTGGGGGAATAGCAAGCCCTCGATTAAGCCGTGTACGCCGAGTGCATAATGAAGACGGGGTTAATGGCGGAAGGGGCGGCGGCGGGAGAGGTCAAGAGCTTTTGGGTTTTGGTGGGGTGGTTCGGCAGAGAGAGGTGGGAATAATTAATAATACAGCTTATTATTGAGAGTACAAGAGTTTTTCGGGGGTGATAATTTTAATTACAACAAAAATTCTTTTTTAACTTGAGTAATTATTACGTATGGATGCATTTGGGCCCTAGGAAGGGCCTAGTGGGGCCCTTGTGAGAGCCAATGACATGAATAATTTCATTTTAATTCCGAATGTGACAATATAAGATATAATGAATAATTTTCTATTGAAATATTTTAAGTTTTGATCCAAGTGAATGGTCGGGCCCTAATTAGGCCCTTAGAGGCACTTGAGGAGGGCCCAAAAAGGCCCATTTTTGCACGGCGTCAGCCACAAAAAAAATATCCAAATTCCGAAGAAGTTAATTGCCATCAATACCTAATTGACGTTGAATTCTGTTTCAGCAAATTTCACTCATCGCAAAATGGCAGCATATGGCCCCTAATCAAGGCCTCCATTCATCGGCCTTCACTCCACCATTTTTTTTCTCTCCACTCCCGCATCTGAGAAAAAGAAAACAATCCTCTGTTTCTCTCTATAGCGTCTTGCCGTGTATGCCGAGGCAGCGGAGGGGGGAGGCTGCGGCTAAGAGGAAACCAGTGCGCGGCGACGCGACGCACCCCGACGTCGCCTGACGCGCTCCACTGACGCTGCGCGAGACCGAAGATTAATGGCCTCGGACTCTGAAATCCTGGAAAATAAATAGCAAGACGCCGGGAGAAAGAAGAGGGGTCGGTGTATGAGTGGATCCTGGAAGGATCGGACACGATCTCCTGCGATGGGGATTCCCGCCATCGCTGATTCTGGACTGAGGCGGCTTTAGCCGTCCGGATATGGGGTATCAGGGGACTATTATGAGGGCTTCATTGACTGATGATTCAGATATTTACTTAGAAAGTGATGATAATTTTTTTCACAGAAGAAATCTAATAAAATTCTGTAACAGAAAAATTATGATGAAAATTAATTCGAATTAATCCTTATTTTTTAATGATGTGATTAGAAACCTTTTTACAATAATTTTAATTTTCCTTGGCAGTTGGTAATTCATTCATTAATTATTACACCGAAAACCGTCGAATGGGAAAATTAATCAAACGTAAAATTATCATTACCTTTATCACTCGATCTCGAGTGGGCGTGTCTCATTGATGGGCAGCGCAAAGTTCTCAATTTGAAAATAAACCACAGGAAGAACCAATTGTCGAAGTCTCCAGGCATGTAAGTGCACGCTTCCCTTCACACCCGGCTATTTACCATTTCTGGAAACATTAAGACTTACTCATCAATCGATTATACGCCAGGAATGGAATGAGAGTGAGTGCCTGGGGGCTGACGAGTGGGTGATTTTCGAAGCGTGTGATTTCGTTTTAACAGAGTGAGAATCGTTTGGTAGGCAGTTGAGCGTGGAGTTGGAATAGCAATGACGGAGTGGGGCATTATCCTAAGAACCAAATGGCCGCTGGATAATTGCGGTCTAATTGTTACATTGTTTGCATAATTCCCGGGCTGGTAACTAATAATCAGCTGGGGAGTAGCGAGTTCATGCTGAGGATTAATTGGTATGACCAGACGAGAGAAATTTTTATTTATTTATTTTTTTAACGTATGGATTAATTGATTTATTTTAAGGGTACTACAATTCGAGTGTTTTTTTCAACCGATAAATGAGCTTAAGTGAAGTTGAAAAATCAGAGGGAATGAATTGAAAGGCTGATTTGATTCCAGGTAATGTCTGGAGTTAATTTCAACTGATTTTTCAACTTGACTCAAGTTCATTTGTCAACTTGACTCAAGTTAATTTTTCAACTTGACTCAGGTTGTTTTGTCAACGGCATTTAAGTCAAATTTTAAGTTGAAGTCGGGTCAATTTCTGATTTAATTCCAAATGATCTATCAACTTCATTCAACTGGATTTTTCAATTGGACGCCCGTCAACAATTCCCTCTGATTCAAACGAACTAAATTCAATAATAATTTTTTTACTTCTTGATCTATTAAAAAATAATGAAAATCTGATTGGAGAATTTTTTTTTATTCCACAAAAAAATAATAATTTTCAGCGAGGATAGATTACTTGCTTCATTCATTATAAATATATATTTTTTTTATAAAATGTAATGAGAAAAATTATTCATGAGTCCCATCCAGTTTTTCTCACACATTATAATTGACAAACACGATGATTGAAAGTGCACTTTGCCCGAGAATAATCTCCCCGATAATTACCTAAAAAGAGAAACCAATGATGGAGTTTTAATCAACACAGGTTTAATTAGACTAACCGAGATCGACTAATAAATCAAAAAATATTCATAACCGACAACTCCTCAAGATGTTAATTACTCGTTTATTAATTATATCCGCGTGCCGCACTGACGCGCAAGCTGGTCGTCTCCCTCCCCGCCTGGCGGAACAACGGAATTGATGTTGTGAGATCAAGGTTTTTTATTCTTCCGTAATAAACAACAAAATTTTCACGCGACCGAATGGAAATCGCTGGAACGAAAGATACGATCTCAGGAGATTCTCTCGCGTATTTAATCGCGTATCTTTCCAACTTTACAGTAATTTTCTGATCCTTATTGTTTAAAAATCTACATAGCCCTTGCAACCCTTTCAGCCCTTGCCAGCTAAAAGTTCCTGAACTCGTGACGCGAGAAATTAGTAAGAAATTATTTTAAAATATGACAGCTCCATCGGAAAAATAAAAAAAATAAATAAAAAAACAGATCCGTAAGGGCCGCACGACCAACATTTCGACCCTTACAAGGCTGAGTACTTTACAATTTTCATTTTGCGATCTAGAAAATTCTCAAGCCGAGTAGTGACCAACAGGAGACCTTCATCGCCAGTGATTTAATCACCGGAAACAGAAAAGAGAATTTGAGGCCCCACAAGGGCCGCAAGGGCTAATTTTTTATTTCTTGGTAAACAATAGGAGACTTTCACCGCAACCGACTGGAAATCATATGTACCTCCAACACCTACTGTTATACGTCATTATGACAGGGAAAAGAAAGAAGAATGGGGTTATGGAAAAAAATAATACGGTTGAGGGAAGCTCGTAGCGAAGCCGAGGGGGAGGGGGGCAAGGGAGGAACTGTATGCATGGCGCGACTAATATTAATAACGTGGCAAAGTAAAAAATGTTTACTCTGTGTTACGAGCGATATGAGGGGCCTGGAACGTGGCAGCGGGGCATACGTTGATTGATCGGCCGTCTCGTCCCTTAGTTCTGTACACGGGGTGCGTCTCCGCAGGGATATCGGCCCTTTCGCCTCATGTCGAAACTTCGAAGCCCCATTCGCCCGGCCCCGGATCGAATCGCTTGCTCGCTTTTTTTTTCCCTGAGAAAACGCGCAGAGGGAAAGCCCCCGAGCGATGTCACCCGGGAATTCCCAACGGAAACTCAGGGCCATTTGTTTGAAATGGGGAATGATGATAACGGGAAATGAGAATTCTCATGATGATTGTGGTTGTTGTTCTATTTTTTTTAATTGAAAAAAAAAAACTGGGGCGAAATGTCCCGTCTTCTCAATTTTTTTTCTCATTTTCCGAGAATCGTCTTCTTTTGTCAAGTCTAAAAATGAATTTTTGTTATTATTTTTTTTATAAAAAATATTAAATGTATAGGAATTTTTTGCCTTTCGCTGAAAAAAAAAAACATTGACCGCCATTTTAAATATTTCCGACCTCGCTCGGATGTTTTCCTCTCATCCCCCTCATTTTCTAATGGGGGAAAGTTCGTGACACATTTCACTTTGCCCAACATGTGTGCTCCAAATGTCATTTGGGAACCAGGAAAAATTTTATGACCTCAAATTGCATCACCGAGAGAACTGGCGTCTATCCACCTTCAGTCGACTACTTCACAAAGACCCCAAATGTTGGTTGACAGAACATGTGGTTGAGAGGCAGGCGACCCTCTTTCCCTCGAAATTAGAGCAACGAGTGCCCAATAAATTCCTCGCAAATAGAATCCAATATTGCCCACGATATTCCACAAATCGCCATCAACTGTAGGTCGTAATTAATAGACAATTGTAGTGCAGTAGTAATTCAGAAAATCCTTACACGAGTTATCCCTCGCATGCGATCCCGTCATCACCACAATCGCCTCCAGAAGCGCTGGAACTTTAATGAAAAATCATCCCAAGAATAGACTCCACTGGCACCGAAGAATTAAGACAAACAACTGAAATATTACCAAAACCAGCGGTCACTGGGTGTGCGTTGGATCGATTGAGAGCAGATTCAACGAGTGAATTGATGGATATCACCGACAGACTTCATAAATACCTCGATCCACCGATCGCGATCAAGATTAATGAGCCTTTAATGACTACTAAGACAGTTTTGAGTAAGAGCAAGCGTCCCAAAACAACTTAATCCCACCCGATAATTTGTTGCCTCAAGAAGTCAATGTCCACGCGACCTTATTCCCTCAGCACCCGGCGAGTGATATTTATACGACTGCATTGACTCCAATCAAAAAATCTCCCCAAACCCGAGCAATAATCCCTCAAGTTCGCGAATTCCCAATCCCCTCCGCAATTCCCCGTCATCAAAAGTCTTCAATCCCCCAACCCCCCCAAAAACTATTTTCCAAACCTACCAAATCCGGAATAAATTACCTCAGGAGGTGCGGTAGACCAATGGCCGACATTCGCCCAGGAGTCGGCCAGCATTGGGCGACTGTCGGTCTACCATCGGCCATTTCTCATCTCCTCCCCGAGTAATCTCTTCGTTTGTGCCGACGTAAACGACTTCTTTCATTCAAAGCCCCGTCCAGACCTCACCCATTTTATCTCAAATCAATCTCACCAGTCGGAGATTGGCTCCCACAACCGGAAAAAAAATAATCCGCCGGCCCACAGCATGTCCCTCTGTGCATTTTTCCATATCTCCTCTCGATCTCAACATCACGGCCCATTAATTCATCTTTGACGCATCCACGCAGTCCCCGGTATTCCGGATTATTTTTCATCGCGACTATCTCAGTCGCTACTCCCACGCGAATGCCCGCGCACGTCCACATGAATATTATCCGGACCGGATTATGCCGGGCGATTCCCGGGAGACTTCGAACGTGAACCGATGCCGGAGAAATAGAGTCTCGAGTGCGACCGACGAGCGAGGGAGGGGGGGGGGGGGCAGTACCAGCGGGGATTCCCGTTGTTTGTTGTTTCGCATAACCCGGTAATACGACGGCCGCTGCTTCATCCGACTCGCGTGGAAAACATGCAAACTCCCGTGACGCGCGTGACGCGCGCAGCCTGCGGCCAACTTCTCGAGGATGACGTACGACTCCGGCTAGAGCTGACAACTAGAGAAGACGTGATCTGAGGAGTTTTTTGTGGTTCATTTATTCTTTGCGGGTGTATAAAAAATAATTACATTTTGCGGGCGATTGATGATTAATTTCCCGGGGATAAAATATTATTTACGGCTCAGAGGACGAAAAGTCAAATTTCGTCCTTGAGGCATAAAATGTCGTTTACCTTGCGGCCGTAGAAGTCTTTTCTGACTCATGGGATTGTAATCCTCGCTTTCGGCTCAGATTCTAATGTCGCGTTCGTTAAAAAATCCATTTTACCCCCAGGCGGTAAAATCTACTGGTTCATCACGTGGTCTGAAATGTTGGTTTTCGGTCCTAGGCATGAAAAAAAATTTTTGACCAATATTTTCTGCTGCTTTACGTCGCGAGTAATATCATTATATAAAAAATGATTCTCTCGGCCTTCGGCTGGGCCGATGAAGCCCTCGAAAAATCCTTTGCGGATCGTGTCCCGATGACGGATTATTTTTTATTAAAAAAAAACGTCGAGTTGGAGTTTTATTGTAGGAGCCACCAGAGTCTAAGTCTTTTAAGGATCGAATTTCTCGACTCTCTCATCATTTTAAAATTCCCAATAATTTGACAGCCATCAATTACCCCAAATCCCTCCTCCCGATGGCCAAAACCCAATCTTCCCCACCCAAAAAACGATCTCCGAGGGAGACGAAAAATACCACCGTCAGAATATGAAAATCTCCCATCAAAATAAAATAAACCTCATGTTGCATTAATACCTAATTCATCATCGTAACAATCCGCGATGTATTCGATGTCAAGATATGCCTCGGAATGATCACGATAACCACCTGGACGTCTGTATCCCCAACGAATTCATGTTTCTTTAATACACATCATTTTTATGAGCAACACACGACCTAGGACGCTAATAAATAGTCAACAAGTACTGTACAAAGCCCAAGAAGTATCTTTCGCCAATTCTAAGCCCACGTATCTCAATCCCATCCCCGCGGTTATAAATCTGGGTGGGATGACAAACTATTGCACGCCGTTTGGAGAAGTTTCATGAATGGAGTCAATGCAATCGTATAAATATCACTCGTCGAGTGGTGAGGGGGGGAAAAATGTCTCGTGTACATTGACTTCTTGAGGCAACAAATTATCGGGTGGGATTAAGTTGTTTTGGGACGCTTGCTCTTGCTCAAAACTGTCTTAGTAGTCATTAAAGGCTCATTAATCTTGACCGCGATCGGTGGATCGAGGTATTTATGAAGTCTGTCGGTGATATCCATCAATTCACTCGTTGAATCTGCTCTCAATCGATCCACCGGACATCCAGTGACCGTTGATTTTGTTAATATTTCAGTTGTTTGTCTTAATTCTTTGGTGCCAGTGGAGTCTATTCTTGGGATGATTTTTCATTAAAGTTTCAGCGCTTCTGGAGGCGATTGTGGTGATGACGGGATCGCATGCGAGGGAAAACTCGTGTAAGTATATTCTGAATTACTACTGCACTCCAATTGTCTATTAATTACGACCTAGAATTGATGGAGCTTTGGGGAAAATTGTGGGCTGCATTGGATGCTATTGCTGGGAATTTATTGGGCACTCGTTCGGGTGATTTCGAGGGAGAGCCACTCGACGGCCGACAAATCGCGGGTGTCTAGAGTCACGGCCGCTCTGAGACGCACTCGCGGTTCTGATATTTCAATCGCGTCTATCAGCTGATGATTGTTTGGGGATTATTTTGGATTTTTAGATCGTTACAGGCGATTTTTGACGGCGGAGGCGACGGTCTACGCGACCGGACGGCTCCTCCGGTGTTTTAGACTCGAACGCGGCGGTACCTGCGGCTCCTGCAGGCCTAGAAATTTGCATTGTCACCTTGGGCGAGACTCCACGTGTCGCGGTATGGGGCAGAGGTTTTCCCTACTGAAAACTGGAGCAATTTATGGGCTTTTGGGAAATATGCGGCAATATTCGGCTACCGACGGCGGAGACCCGACGGCTTTCCCGGCTCCTTCGTACGGATTTTTCATTTCACGAGCGGGAAAGGTGATTTAGGGGTGATTTAATGAAGTTATGTCTTGTTGCATAAGGGAACACGGAATATTATGCGAAATCCATATGAAAATATTTTTTTTTTACTTACTCGTACGGAAACTGAATTTTTCCTCGGGCGCATTCTCGTTGGTTGGGATTGGTTGGGGTTGGGATTGTCCAATTTTTTTTCAATTTTGTTTATCAGGCTGTGGGGAAGAACAAATGAAGAGATTCAAATATTTTTCACTCGTAATTTTATTTCACTCAAGTAAATAAACAAAATCACAGGCGCTGGACGACAAAATTTACACTGACGGTTACTGTTTTATTTTTTATACCTCCAAAAATTATCTATTCATCTTTTGGATTGGTAAATTGTTACATCTTAATGTAAGTAAATTATTAATAATTAAATTAACCACGTTTCATTCTTGCGTGAGATGTGAAAATACGTTTCAGTTTTCCATAAATATCTCAACATCTGAGGCGGATAGCAAAATTTTTGTCAAGATATTTTTTTGAAAGCGAGTCAAGGGCTACAAAAAAGATCTTTTCGAAAATTCCGATAGCTCTCATGGATTTGGAGATATTCTGCGAAAACTGATTTTTTGATGTTGAGAGAAAATTAAAAAATTACTTTTAATCTAATTTGTTATTTTCTATTTTCAAAATTTAAATGAAATTACAAATTATCTGCACAGGAAGTATGATTAATATCCCATTAATCACAAACAAAGGTAAAATTAAATGTAAAAATTTCCGAAAATAACGAAATGGGGGGATAAAAAAATCGAAAATTGGTTCATATTTTCGCCGAGGAGGCACCGGATGGCAGCACCTCGCTGCGATTTGTAGTCTCCCCATCGGTTTGATTTTTATTTCGCCTCTTTGTTTTCAACATTTAGATTAGGCTAATGCGATGGACCCGATGAGATATGGGCCAGCGAATGGGAGAGCGTTTCGAGCGTGGCGGGGGCGTGCCGTACCCTGGAAACGGCGTGCCCCAGGACCGCTTTGTGACGTGGACTAAGTACTGGGTGGAGCCCCATCTAGGCACTACCTACCCACTGGAACCATCATCCTGGCGTCGGTCTCCACTGCCGAAGCCCCACAACGACAACCTAATGGCCGCCTGGCTGTCACGAAACCGCGCCAGTTTTGAAATTCAAGGCATATTTTCAGATCTCGGTGAGACCATTCTGATGACCATTCCCGGCCAGAGAGACTGGAACAGAAAACATGGGGGATAATATTTAATTCAAGTCAGGAAAATGCGAGGAGCTCCAAAATCCCCGGAATTTATCTCCATTTTTTTGGGGAATTAACCATTTTTTTTTGAGAATTCGGACATCGTTGATAAAATGAAAATTGAGAAATATTTTTAATGAATATCTCCGAAACTAAGACAGATATCGAAATTTTGTGGAAAACCTTTTTTGTAGCTCTCCGTTTCCCCCACAAAAAAGATTATAACAAAAATTTCACTATCTGCCTTGCATTCCGAGTTAATGGCAATTTCATTAAAAACATTGGAAGGATTGTCTGAATAGACGACTTAAAAACCGATAAAATCCCTCAATTTAAGCCGGGATTACTCGAAGCGCAGAGAAACAATTCTCTTTGAATACAACTGTTGATTAATAAATAATTGAAAATCGACCCATCCGCAAACCTGAATGATAAATGCCCCATAATCGCTCTATCCTCTCCCGAATGCAAATTTAATTTCATCGCAAGATGTAATCCCGAGTTATACTTGACCACCCTATGGACTCTTCCTCTCCCCACAACTCGCCCCCGAGCCACCCCTCGACATTTCATTCTCATCCACTGGTCTCTTGTCCCTTCATTCCTCTCATTTTTCCTCATTCCTACTCCACTTTTCAATTCCACCTTCACAACCAGCGGATATTCCGTCCCCTCGCAATTCCCGAGAAACATAAATCCGATGGCTTGTTTTATTTTTGTTGCATAAATAGTTTTTATAAACCCAAAAGGTGACTAGATGCTTTTGGCGTGAGCTACCCTAATTTCAAAGTAGCTCTTTGGATATATTTCGAAAAGAATTTCCGAAATTGAAGAAAAATTATTAAATTTCTGTTGGAAATTGAGTTATTAAATTTTTGTTAATCGAATATATTATTTAAAAAATCAAAGATGAAAAAGGCATACATATATTTAATACAGGAGACAATATATATTTATAAATGAATCTATAATCGATTTTATTTGACGAAAAAGAAAATTCCCTAGCGGCCAAATACAAAAACTGTTGGTGTTGTTTATGTTATTTTACAATAAAAATATTTCTCGACGAGTCGTAAAACTCGGAGATACGGATATACATGCGTGAAATTAAAGGGATTGGTTATGTGGGGCTGTCCCCGAGGGGATGAGCCAGCGCCAAGTGTCATCGGGATATCCAACTAATTGCCCGAGTGTTTTGTTACCCTCTCGGAGGCGGATACTCGCCGGCCCTTACAAGCTTTTGCATTTAGCCCTTTGGCTCATACCCCGGGCGCCACCCCTGCAACACCGACAAATGGAACTTTCCTTTTTCCCATCCCTCGACACTCGCTAACTCTCAAAAATTAAATTAGCAGTGAAATCCTGGGAATGTCCATTGGAACTCGGGGCCAGAGCTAAAGTTGATCAGATTGTAAACAATTTTTTTTAGACGGAAAAATTTCGGCTTCCGTCGATTTTACTTTGTCATTTTGACATTTATATATTTTATGAGCGAAGGAGGGAAAAAAGTATTGTTAAATAAGTGGACATTTGTCAAAATTTCAAATGTTTGTTAAAAGAATAAATCAAATAAAAATGTAAGTAATGAATGAAAATTCTGAAAGTGTCTAAAAAATACTACAGTAATATAAACAATAAGCGAAATAATAATAATCTGTCGTTGGGTATTACTTTATACGATAGTTGAGTTATCCAAAACTTTCACTTCCGTGGATGAACTATTTTCCGCACTCCAGTTTTCGTGAATACGTTCCGAGCGGCACATAAATCAATAATATCGCCATTCCCCCTCCCTGGCAGGACTTGCCGACATTCAACCCCCGCTCCCCCCTCCACCGCCCGGTGCCGTGAGCCGTCATACGTCGACGGCGTCTCGCAATCAATGTTGCCGTCTCGACCGTTGCCCGAATGTAGTGAAAAACATTATAAATGGAGCGGAAATTTTCTGGGAATGTTGATTATAAAATTCTGACCCTCACAAATTGTTCAGAATATTTTCTTTTTAATTTCCAGTGTTTTAGAAAATTTGAGAAAGTTCGCCGGGGTTCTAGACACTTCAGGAAAAATCTCCGGGGTTCTAGACAAATTAAAAAATCTTTCGAAAAGTTGCGGAAAGAAAATTGAAACATCTGTCGATGGCCCCAGGACGTTCTTCACTTACAAAAAAAAATTAAAAGAGTCCTCCGGTATTCTAGACAGTCCTAAGTAAGCTTTTTGAATTTTCGCAGAAAATCATCGGGGATTGATCCGATCAATCCTGAGAAAAATGAAGGATCAAATAATGGAGCCAAAGGAATTCTAATCAGTTTACAAATAACCCTGAAAATTCTCCAATCGAAGTGCATTCCATTCAATTACCCAATGAATCCGCCCCGCTCCTTGGGAAAGTCCTGTAAACCTTGTAAGACTGAAAATCCTCGAGTGAAGGTAAAGTGGCTCCCGTATTCCGCAGGAGTGCGAGAAAGAGGGCCATGAAACGCCGAAAATTGATGCATTCTCTATGCAAAACAGGGAAACGAGCCGGGGACGTGGCGCGCAACCTGACCGTGACTCCAATGCCGCCGGTTTCCCTCCCCTCCCCCCTTCGCGCGCTGTGTACGTTCCGGCAACTGCACTGAGAGCAAAAGATATGATATTCATGTGAAGCCGACATATTTTATGTTTTTTAATGCTGTGGAACAGAATTTGTAACGCAGCACGCACGTAAGTGAGATTTTTAATAGTTATTAAATGCGTTTCACGCCTCCATTTTTTAAAACATAGGAAAATGTTCTCATGAAAAAACGTTCTTCAAAATTCAACCAATAAAACGCATTTTTATTCTTCAAAATCGATTAATTTTTACGGAAGTTACAGCAGTTTATAGTAAATGAGCGGTCAAGATGTTCCGCTCGTCAGATGTCCCAAGACCGCTGAATTGACGGATTCTCAAAAATAAAAATTAATGTTGCTCTTGACATTCTACAACGATTAAAAATGATTTGTTCTTGAAACCCTAGCATTCTTTATTAATTGGGCGGTGAAGCCGTTCCGCTCGTCAGACCGCTCATGACCGCCCAATCGATATAAACAGTCATATCTCTCGTAAAAATTGACCGATTTTCAAAAATCAAATTTCATTTTGTTTATCAGACTTCAAGGAACATTTTCCGATACGTATAAAAATGCAGTCTTAAAATTCCTACCAACAATTAATTATTTAATAACTATTACATCTCAGGAACTTACTGCTAAGTTACAACTCGATATCAGCTGACTAAAAATCATAAAATACATAAGTTTGAGTTGTTCATGTGGACGTCATAGCTTTTGCCCTCAATGAATTGACTCCCGAAGGTTATGCGCGGGAGAAGGAGACAGAGAGGAAGAGAGAGAGACACAAGCGGCCGCGGAACACACGTTGAGTCGGAATCGAGTCGGGTATAGGAGCGGTTAACACTCTATTAACACTAACGACGCTCATACATAACATGGCTCGAGCCTGGCTACGAATTTATGATCCGTTAATGGAGGAGGGCGGAGGATTTTACTTTATGCGTTTGTCCGGCGCGTGCAGAAGACTTCGGGTTTAGCGACGCGTAGGGACGTAGAGAGAGCGCTTCCGGGTGTAGAAAAACCAGACGTGGGAATTGGAATTTTGTTGAATGGCCTCGTAACTTTGAAAGGATCTCACTTCCAAGTTATGAGGGAATTAGTTTTTGGCAATTCCAGCCAATTTTTGATCTGCCTAAAGATGGTCCAGAAGGCTCCGATGCTTTAGAAAAATTTCTGTTGCTCTTTTCATTTTTTTCGCTCGCCCTCCCCTTCCCCCCTTCGAAACAAAAAAAAGAAAAATCTTTTTCACTTTCCGCGTTTCTTGTACCATATTCCCTATCGAGTAAAAAGTTGGGATCTAGTCTCACCTAGTCTGTTCTCCCATGAGTCGAGTGCCAAAGTTCATCGTAAGGGATCCCGGTGGCTCGCGGAGCGCCCGACGCCGCGCGGAGAGACGGTAGAGGCTGGGCCAAGTGATAAAGAGCCCATAAATTCTGACCGCCGTTGCAGCCTCCCCTCCCTCCCGCTCTCTCGCTCTCTCTCTCGGTCCGTCCTCCGGTGTTATTTCCGTCTCCTCGCGTGTGCAATCTTCCTCCGACCTTCGACCGAAATCCCACCTCTTCTCACTTCCTCGGGTGAAACGCGTTCGAGTGACCCATCTGCTAGAGAATTAAAGAGAGGGGAGAGATGCACCTGCAAGAGGAAAGAGACACCGGGATTAGCGTGACTGGGGCTTTGCAGCGTCTCCCGGAAGAAACGAGGTCGACGCGCTTTACACACTTACCACGAGTGAGACTGGAATGTCCGCGTGGGCTCAATCAGCTGTTTCTCGGCGAGAGTTGATGAGAATTTTTTGACGCCTTATTTGGGGCGAGATTACCTCTGAAACAGGTGTCAAAAAAATTAGAACTGATTCGATTTGAGTGGGTCGTAGGATTGGCGGGGACGAGTTGACTTGAGTCAAGTTAAAAAATGGCATTGAATCAAGCTTAAATCAACTTGAATTGAGTTGAACTTTATTTGATTCAAGTCAACCAGTCAGCGGAAATCAAGTCGAACAATGGAATTGATTTAAGTCGAATGAATCTATTCATTCCACTTGAATCGTGGGCAACTTTTGAATTCAACTTGACTTACTTGAAACTTGATTTGATTCAAGTTGACGAATGGTCTCCGATTGAGTTGAAAATTGGGATTGACTTGAATTAAATAAACGGATTGATTCAATTCAAATTTCAATTTGACTCAAGTCACCCTTTCGACTTGAATCAACTCAAATTAAATCTAAAAAATTGACTCAAGTCAAGCCAAATTGACTTGACTCAAGTGACTTTTTCGACACGGTTCAGATAAATTATTCGAGATGAAAAAAAATGTCAAAAAAATATCCAGATTTCTCGTTCCTCCGGTATCTCCCCAACGCAAAAAAATACATACATCGCCTGCAAGTCCAAGAATCCCCGAGCAAAGGAAGAGCAACAGCTGTTGGATTCCGTCAGATATTTGGAGTGGCGTGCGAGAGAATCCCAACATCAGTATACATACCTTACCTAGGAGAGAGTAGTAGGCGCACACGGCATGTTCGGTGTATGCTGCAGGGGCGAACAGACAGAAAATCCAATAAATCATCCCGTCACGAGCCATGAGCCAAGGCGGAGCCTCTCGCCTCGTATTAGCCAATAATAATCCTCTCTGAGTTGGAGGCCATCTTGGATTATACAATGGTTCCTTCCGCAGCAAATACGTGTGTAAATGCAAAACTCTCCACAAGCTCATAACCAAACACCCCTCGGGGTGAAAGGACCCCCACGTAACCAACTGTCGTTTTTACTTTTTTTCTTTTTTTTTCACTCTATTTTTAATCGAAAAAACATGCTCGATCAACTTCCTCATTCATTTCGTATTCATTCATGCTGTCCCATACCTCCGATCGAATATGTATGTCACTCAATCCTCCAAAATCTGCATTTTAATTTTCATGTAAAAATCAAGTGGACAAAAAATTGGGAAGAATTTTTTACGTACGGATTTATATTCGAGCTCTTTTTTTGGGAAATGAAATTGGATTTGGAGTTATTTGTATGGTTTTTTTTTTACCTCTGGGACTTGGCGCCTGGAGTCTTCGAAGGACTTTCATCGGTATCATATTAGGAACTGACAAGAATAATACATATTTTTTAATTGACGATCGAAAATTTGAAAGTGTAACTCTCAAATCGATTTTTCAATATTCGGTAATCAAAACTTCTTTAACTCTCTAGATCCTAAAATGTGATTAATTTAATCCCAATTAAATAATCTGTCCCTCAATCGCCATTAGAATTTTGACAGAAATGAAAATAAATTTACTGAAAAAACATTGCCATCCAAATTCATATTCAACCACAATTTATTTCTCGTTTCCAAACACAGTTATTATAATTAATATCGTTATTATTAATATGGACAGACTCTTATATATAATACAATATGGTTTTTAGACTCATCGACATAATAGCCATTAATACTATTATCGTTATCGTCCACGTATTATCAATCTGTTCTTCAAGTTTTATTTCTTCATTTTGTTTACGAAGTCAGACTCCGCTAGTCATTCGCTCGTTCATTATTATTATTTTTTTTCATTAATTAATTTTCTTTCCGCACACATCTCTCTTATTTCGTACTCGTTGTAGTGGTTGTCGCCGTTTATATATCCAATTTTTCTCATATTTTCATTGTTCTTTTTTTTTAATTGTGTACATTTAGTTTACATGCTTGCGGGGACACTACAAAATAATTATATACGTTTACTTGCAATCGTAAGTAGTATTAATATTTATACTTTTCATCATTTAGTTATCGTCAATAATTGTTCGTTAAGTTATTCTCGGCTTTCTTTTTTTTTTATTTATTTATTTAAATCTTCTCCGCCGTCATCTCCGATTTTTCATTTCCCTTCGTCGTATGTACATGGCGTTCACTCGGCCGGGCAATGATTTTCACGAGTTGTACTTTGTCTCTGTGTGAGTTATGGAAATGCGAGAGTTAGTCGTCATCCCGAGAGTGTTTACCGAAGACTGGACAATATAATTCCGGACGTGGATGGAATGCCAATTGTTTGTTTACGTTTCATACTTTGTGACGCTCCATGTGGGTGACCTTGAGCCACGCCCCTCCCCCCTCACCGGTCGTGCGTCACGAGTTTTAGCATTTCTCATTATTAAGAGTTTTTGATTCCTGTTTTTTTTTTCTGTTGGGGATAGAGATATTTCATTTTTTGTAATTAATCGGGTCATGCCAGTTTTATTGCAGGGCCGAAGTGGAAAATTATTCAAGTTGTGGGTTGATGAATTCAAGTCTCAAGTTAAGACCCAATTTTTTTCATAATTTTATTTGATGAAAAAAAAATTATGAATGATTTTTAGTTTAAACATATGATTTTTAAAATGATAAAATTATGAAATATCCCCATTGGCTTGTGTGATAATCTAAAAAAGACACTATTTCTCAAAGTTTAGGAAATTTCGTGCACAATAAAAAAAAAATGAAAAAGAAAATGTCTACGTCACAATTTGAATTTGCAGTTCTATTTCCGCATATTGTCATCTCATTAAATACTAGAGAACTGAATAACATCAATTGTTGAGTAATTGTACGGCCCAAAAATCGAGTACGAATGGTCGCCCCCCCCCCCCCCCCCCCCCCCCCCCCCCAACCCTTTTATATATCAAAATCCGCGCAGGTTTGTACTTGAAGTACAATTTTATAATGTTATTCTCGTAATAAATAGTCGCTAGAATTACACCACTCCCTACTGCCCTTTTTAATGTATTCTCTTTTTATTTCTAGTTAACAGGTACCTACTTTACCTACGCGGTATCGTATACAGAAATGCGGCACTCGCGAATTCGATGGAGCGACGTCGGGCGTCGCCTTTCCCAATTCACATTGCCCTGCCGATATTGAATTGGAGAAAAATCATAATGGGATGTATTTTTTATTTTCCATTAATGCCATGATTTGACAATTTTCATTATAAAATTCCACTGATGAAATACTAACAAATAATAAGAGAATTCAATTTTATATTAAACCAATTTTTGTTAATTTTCTTGGTTTTTTTTAGCGACACCTGCAGTTTTCAAGAGGCGACTGAAACACCAGAGACGCTTATACGCGAGCGAGGACATGACGTCATCTAAACTTGAAAAAATAATTGATTTGACTCAAGTCGAGCGCGGAGAGGTGAAAATTGGAAAATTGATGTGATTGACAACGAATTTTCGACTTGAATCAGACTGATTTAGTTTTGACTCAAATTGATTTTTCGGTTTCATTCAAGTCGAGTTGAAGCAGATCATGTAGTTGACTTGAATCGAATTGATACTACCTCCACTTGATCCTGGTATGATTGAGTTAAGTCAAGCTACTCATTTCCAACAGATTTTGTCGACCTGAATTAAGTATGAACTGTTGACTTGATTGTGGTCGATCTCTACTTGACTCAAGTCGACCTCCACTTTTTTCCGTAGCTCAAGTGGATGCCAACTTGATTCAGCTTGAGTCAAGTCGACCTCTACTTTTTTCAGTAGCTCAAGTGGATGTCAACTTGACTCAACTTGAGTCAAGTCGACCTCTTCTTAATTCAAATCGACCTCGACTTTTTTCCGTAGCTCAAGTGGATGTCAACTTGACTCAACTTGAGTCAAGTAGACCTCTACTTTTTTACGTCACTCAAGTGGCTGTCAAGTTGACTCAACTTGAGTCAAGTCGACCTCTACGTAATTCAAGCAATAATTTTTCATACTTGAAATGACTCAGAACTCGCACTGATCAATCTTATTTCTTCCTTGAATGGAATAATAAAATTCCCGATTCAAGCTGAAAATCGACTTCAATCAAGTCGCGATCTACTTGACTCAATCAATATTTTTCCCAGTGGACGTCGGCCAAATTAAAAAAATAAAACCTAAAAATCATATCCCCTGCGTTTAACACAGAAATACGGAGTAATTAAATATTACTTTTGGCAAGTCGATTTGAGTGTCTGAAAAATGTTTACAGTAAAATTAAAAAAAAGAGAGAGAGAGAGAGAGAAAAAAGATAGAAACAAAAATGAGAGAAAACGAAAAAAAATTTATTAAAAAATTTTGCACATTTCGGACTATCTATAAGTACGCATATATTCTTCCTCACGTTTATTTTCATCTCGTAAAAAATATTCATTAGATCTTCGGTAAAAACAAAATAAATGAAAGTTCACATTAAACTATAACATCATACTAATAAATACTACGTAACTAAATAATATTACGGGGCTGGCTGATATTAATTATTTAACACCCATTATATTTTTCACTCGTTATTTCACGATTTTCGTGATTATTTCCTATACAATTCCGAGTAAAATATGAATTATGTACATCTCCGCGGTAAATACCGCGCGGTCGACCCTTTCCTTTTTATTTACTT
The DNA here is from genome assembly GCA_030522845.1 of Psyttalia concolor. Classification (NCBI taxonomy): domain Eukaryota; kingdom Metazoa; phylum Arthropoda; class Insecta; order Hymenoptera; family Braconidae; genus Psyttalia; species Psyttalia concolor. The sequence continues at coordinate 20,242 of JAPYZM010001440.1, forward strand.
GCGGTCGTGGCCATTTCATGGTCTCTGTTATTTTTCCCCAATCGTATGATCATGGGGGAAAAAAAGAGAGAATCTCTCTACGACAATTGAACCTCACGCCCAACGCCACCTGCCGCAAAGACCGAAGCACTTGCTGCCTTAAAAATTTAATTTTTTATGTTATTCGAAATTATTGCGAGAAATTCCTCTTGTGACCCTTAAAACCCATTGAAACGTCTACAAAGAAAATCTGACCCTTGGAAAAATCTGTATTGATATAAAAAAAATTAAAATTGGGTGGGGGTAAGGCCCAAATGAGACAGGAAGGCCCAGGGAAGCTCAGTGGGCCTAGAGAGTCCCTAGATAAGGCCCAATGGCTTCAAATGAGTTCCGAGGAATAAGGCCTCAGTGAGGCCCAAATATTCCGCGTGTTCTAATAAGGCCCAATCGCCGCCAAAGGGCCCGAATGAGGCCCAAAAAATTTAAATAATTTTTTTTCTTTCAAAAAAAACTTTTTCTCGGTCACCACATCAAACTTTTTAACTCACATCATCACTTCGACTTGTTTTTCATTTTTAAAGGCCCGTTTACGTATTTTCGTTTGTTAATTAGTCTTATCTATTTTCAGAAACAAAATAAAATATATATTTACCATTTTACGTGTAAATTGACACTCAAAAAATCCCCCGAAGCCCTTCAACTTGACTACAAATTGTCCCCTATTTTTCTTATTCTAAATTTGTATTTTGTTTACGTATATCGGTAGAGGAATCGCTCCCTGAAACGGAGAACATCAGAGCCGGTTTATCTCAAAAGAGAAACTGAGGATCATAATAAAGACATAAGTTAAAAGTGATGGGGCAATTGTCTCGTAAATCGGAATACAATGAAGGCGTGAAGGTTACGAATTGTCTCTTTGTTTGGGTACGGCCGCGCCCCCTCCTCCAGTTCTCAATACCATCAATTTAGATGATCCTTATCGAGAATGTGTTAACGATTAATGATTTTTAAATGCTCAGGGGGAACGAGCATTCAAATTCCACTGAAAGTAAAAAATAATAATCGGGATTTTTGAGGGATAAATTTTCCTGGGAAATAAACTCATAAAAAAAATTCAAGGTCAGAGCAATGAGGGTCGGAATAAGGCCCTTAAGGGGTTCGTAAAGGTCACAAGTGTCAGAAGAAAAAACTGTAAACAATTTCCCACAGATGAGAGAAAAAAACATTTTAATTCTTCCGAGTTCGGCGAGTGTCTCTGTTGCAATGAGCGCCAGTCGTGAAGAACAATCGTACCCCTTGATTTTTCAAATCCCCCAATTCACCATAAATTTACATAAATAAATCTCTCAGGAAGGAAAGGCCAGTCGCGCACTCGAAAACGAGTGTTGGACCATGTCATTACGTATATATCAGTTCAAAACGTCACATCATCGCCTCGACCCCAATGAGAATTAATTTCCGCATTAAACTCTGAACATCATTTCTCACACTTTAATTTATCATAGTATCCTCATCATTACGTATATCGTTATCTCATAATTATCCCATAATTAATGATAATAGAAACTAAGTGTCGAGAAACTAATGTAACAACACAGCACAGAAGTCGCCGCGGCGGATTTTTATTTATTTATTTTTTTAAAATTATTCTCTCGTTTATCGGCTTCCGGGAACATTTTTATTTGTGTTTTATCATTCACTTTGGTCCATGGAAGTCGATTATTTTTACACGCAATTGGAAATAAAGCGCCTGACACTTTTTCAATATTGACCCAAATGTTTTGGAAATGCAATTTATCTAGTCATATTTTTTTTTAATAAAATATTTCAATTTGGATATCAATTAATGCCAGATTTATATTTTTCGATATAATCTTCAAGGACGGCTGTGTGTGCTTCTCGTGGATTCCAAAACATTTGGCTGAATGCCCATTTGACTGCTATTAAATTTTCTCATTCCATTTTTCAATTTAATAAATCACCGGGATAGAAATATCGTAATTAAAAGCGAAATATTTGCAGTTGATGGAACATTTGTTGGATCAATTGGAAAAATTGGTTGATGGAAAAAATGACTCAGGAAAAAAGTGTCTCATGAAATGACGAGGACAAAATACTTTGTAAAAAATTTTAGTGAGTTTTTTGAGGGAGCGGAGGTCGTTTTGGGCCCAAGGCCCCAATTGAGGCCCACCAGGACTAGGGGGAAGGGGACCAAGCGATGCCCAATCGCCGCGAGTGAGGCTCAAAGGCCCAAAATTATCTGACGCACAAATACGTCAGATAATTTGGAAAGGGCCCCGATGAGGCCCAAAAGGCCCAAAGATTACTCACTATCGGAATTCCCCCTCTCTCTCATAAAATGACGAGGAAAAAATACTTTGTAAAAAATTTTAGTGAGTTTATTGAGGGAGCCGAGGTCGTTTTGGGCCCAAAGGCCCCAATTGAGGCCCACCGGGACTAGGGCGAAGGGGACCAAGCGATGCCCAGTCCCCGCGAGTGAGGCTCAATGGCCCAAAAGTCCCACGTGAGACTCAACGTGCTCACTTGAGGCCCCAATGAGAGTTAAAGGGCCTTAATGAGGCCGCAAGGACCCATCTGACCCACAATTACGTCGGGTAATTTGGAAAGGGCTCCAATGAGGCCCAAAAGGCCCAAAGATGACTCAGTATCGGAATTCCCCCTCTCCTTCGTGTCTTTTATCTCCAATAATTATTTCAAACCCTGTTTTTCCTCAGTCACAATTTCATCAACGGCATTTCCTCACTCAATCCCCTAAAAATTGTCACGCGCTTTCACACCCGCATTCACCTTATCAAAAATCTACATTACGTCACTGGTAACTTGGCCTCGCGTCTGCAGAGCAGGGGTAAACTTTCCTCATTTAATATCCAATCGATTATATACAAAATTTACTTGCAGCGGGCACGAGCATTGAATTTCGTTCAAGTAATAATTTAACAAAATGAATCTGATCATTTTTTTTTTTTAAACAGGACTGACCTGATTGATGCAGATGACGATGATGTACTCCCGATGGCGCCACCATCACCAATAGATTAAGCACTGGTTTATCTTGTTGTTTATCTTCACTCACTTTTTTAAAAAATCAATCAATACCTTTTGTTGTCACTGAATATTTGAAACACCATTGGCACGAATATTTAATGCTTTACCCTCGCCGAGCCGTCGCGGTTATTTTTGTTTTGTTTTTGTAAATAAAATCTATCTAAACGATTTTGTATTTCATCATTTCTAAAATACTATAACGCTCATCTATCGCTAATAGAGACGCAATAGATAACCATTATCTACACGAGCAAAAAACGCCTAATACGCATTTCTACATAATTATTTATTTATTCAATTTGTGTTTTTTTATGTACGAAGTAAGAGAATAAATAATAGAGACGCATCCTCTATAATAATTACCCACAATGTTTTTTTTTTCACACTCACACACCATTCGTTCATGAAAATCTCAGCACAATAATTATCCAAACGCACCCAATCACTCACACATTCGTCGCCATTTTCTCGGCATCACTCCATTTTCTTTAAGTTACGTATATTTTTTTTTCATCTTCATTATCTCTATATATAGGCTTTCGTAAATTACATTTCGATTAAACGTAATAGAGGTTAACGCGGTTCTGATTAGCATGTGATCCAGTTTTAGTTTCAATAATCGCATTTTGCAATTTAATCCGTCATTTCTAAAAAAAAAAAAAATCACTTAATTTTTTTGTTTAATTTTTTTTTGTAATCCTTATGAAATTGCGCATTCCCGTGACTTCATTCGCCTCATCAATTTTATTCTCTCTTCCGTCCACAAACTCTCGGCCAACTCCATATTGTTATCATCTTCACACATTTTATGTAATTATTATTTTTTTTTTCATTTTTTTTCTCTTTCTTTGTCATCTTTTTGGTACGAGCAACTTGAATTAACACGACAAGATAAGCGTCATTGCTGAGGGGTCATTTGGAGAGGTCATATCGCGTGGGAGATCATGTATTTGTTGGGGAGTGGGGGGAGGGCTGGTAAAACAGGAATCGTCTGGGGATTTTATTATCGACTGGGGGCAAGGTGGGAAGGACACGTGGGGATTGGAGGTAGTGCTGGAGACAAGGTTCGCGGTGGGACCCTGAGAGTGTGAGAAGCTCTTTGGAAGACCTCGACTCTTCATTGAGGCTCTCAACCCTGCGGCGATGTTTGCGGCGAGATATCGGTATCGCCGTCACCCGAGCCCGGCTCACCCTTCGTTTTGTTCTCCTTCTTCCACTTCATTCGTCTATTTTGAAACCATATTTTTATCTGTCTTTCGGTGAGACAGAGGGCATGGGCGATCTCTATACGCCGCCGCCTTGTCAAGTATCTGTTGAAGTGAAACTCCTTCTCCAGCTCAAGGGTCTGGTAACGCGTGTAGGTTTGTCGTCCTCTCTTCCTCTCTGCAACAGATAATATATTTTTTTTGTTAATTATGGGAAATATCGATGAGGCTTTTTGTGGGAGGGATTTCGTAAGGGTCTAAAAGGGCCCAAATCAGATGGTCAAAGGTCTAACATCAATTGTTTACTTTCACCAGGGTTAGCAAGGGCCAAACTCATAACATATGAAGGTCAATTCTAATTACCCGTAAGGGTCCAAATCATGATAGATGAAGGTCAAGGGTCCGTTTTGGTTTGTTGTAAGGGTTAAAATCAGATTGTATAAGGGTTAACGCCCTTTTTGTATGTAAATGAATACCACTGGGGTGCAGTGATGATCTGTAAGGGTCACCAGAGGTCGAGATTATAATTTATCAAGGTCGAACATAAATTTTATGGATTATTAAGGCTCAACCAGAGATTACTGAAAATTCAAAAGACCATCAATCATTGCTAACGCTTAGGAATCATCATCAATAAATCCAAAAATCGCTTCAGCTCTTAAATAAAATGGCGATTAATTTGACTTCTTTCCTCTCTGAGTGCTTTCGCGAATTAGAATGTGGTCAGTCACCCCCTCCAAAATCCGAATATTAATTGCCCGATTAACCAGGCCAAAAAAAAAACGCAAAAACTCACAAAAAAGAGATCCCTCTTGCGAGCATCCTCTTCGCCCCATAATCCGTGATAGGTTAGGTTGCACGGCACGAGTGCGAGTCGTAGGATGAGGTGGAATTCTCTCGAGTACAGAGCTGAGGAGAAAGGAGAGGATCGGTGCAGGGGAGGAGAAAGGATGGGATGAGAAAAAGTGAAAAAAATAGGGGGAAAAAAAATCAGCGGAAAGAAAAGGATGAGGAGGTGGAAGACTAAGAAAACTTCTCGGCAAGCATTCGAGGCAAACGCCGCCCGTCGCGCTGTCGGCCGATGAAGACGGATGGCGGGTGTTCCGAGGGTCCGGTGGTGGGAGATACTTCACGGGTGGAAGCGAGAGCCAAGAATTCACGCGGAGATATGGAGTATCGGGGGAGTGAGATAGCGATAGATAACTGTGCAACGGTGAAATAGGGAGAGGTTATGGGATATGTTGCTGTGAGAGGGAGAGAGAGAGCGGCCGGACGATGGGAACATACCTTTCCCCCTGTTCCCTCTGAGGTAAACTACACTCTCAAATTAACAGGATTCCAATCTTGGGGGGCTATATCATAAGTCCCCGTTGGGCGAACAAAATTTCTGAAAGTGGGAGACAACATCAGGCATGCACGAGTGGAAAAAGTCGGCCTTTTTTTCGTGTAATCCCTTTCTTATCGGAGTTAAGGCCCTTCCCTGGCTCGCCTAGTCCAACAAAACTTTCCTACCCACATATGTTTCTCAGATTTTTTTTTTATTATTTATTCTGATGTAAAAAAAATAATTTCTGGACACTTTTTAGAATTTTTTAGATTTTATTTTCGTCTTCAGGCGATTATCTCCAGATCCAGTCAAAAAAAAATTGTAGAACCCTCCGGTATTTCGGAAAGCTATTTTCATTAAGAAACAATCTAAGAAATTGTTAATATGAAATTAATAGCGTGATTTTTAAAAAATTAAATTTCTGGTTCTCTAAGAAGACTAAAAAAATTTTGTGAGCCTCAGCCATTCTTAAGAATTAATCAAATTCGTGAGGAATGAGCGAGTGGTTGGGAAAAATTTTGAGAGGGGCATTGGAATAACCAGCGGCAAGTAGACTTGAGAGTTACTTTGTTTTATTCTCTTGGCTCCGGTGGCACGCGGGGTTAATTAAAGAGCCAGCCAAGCTTCACAGCACTCTCCGCTAGCCTATTAATATGTGGGTTGTGGAGCGGCGATTGTAGCCCGCGTCGAGAGACATTTATGTATGGATACATGTGCATTCAATATTTTGAGATCAGATGTCCTTGAGATGGAAATTGTCTCCTGCGATAATAAATCATTTGCAAATCGCCAGAGAGAAATACAATTTCTACCGGTGAGACGAAATGAAAGTCCATTTTGACAGTTGCTCAGTTTTTCATGAATATCTCGAAATCCAAAGCAGATAGTAAATTTTTTATCTGAACCTTTTTTGTAGAGCTATTCAAGAGCTCAAAAAAAGCTTCTGACAAAAATCGAGCTACCGCGCTTAGATTATGAGATATCCCGCGATAGCTGAGGCAGCGAGTTCTTCATTTTTTCGCGAAATTCGACTTTCGTCGGTTTTAACTTCCCGAAGTCGACGTTACGACCAAATATTGACGGACGGCAGGCAAGTTACGGCAAAAAATCGTCAAACCGCTTCGTCTTAGCGAAGGCTGAGAGGTTAGCGACATGACGCGCGCTATTCGGCTTGGCGGGAAAAATACAAAATCCTATCCGCGGAATCAATTAAATAAATTGGCATCAGCCATTGTAGCATTAAACTTGCGGATCGAAATAGACAACAAAGACTCCGTCGCGAGCCCTCCCGGATGTTAATAGAACCCTCATTGGAGGCGTCAAACGAGGCATAGGTCGCGTACTCGTCAGTCCTCTGAATTCGTTGGTGAGCAGTGTTCATTGTCGTTGCCGCGTGAATTTCTCATTTTATTCCGAGCATTCACAATGGACCCAGACCACCCGAGGCGTTAGCTACGAGAGGTCAATAAAAGTTTAGTCGCGGAATGCCCTCCGAGGGTCGCGTTTACGAATGTGTCTGCTAAATTGGAGATGTTTACTTTGTACGATGACAATTGCGCGGTGATTATTCCGCTAAACAATGTAATTGTTTTTTACTAGGTAGACTTCTTGTAGGGCTTGTAA